>MU226793.1:2515313-2530883 GCA_018584345.1 Thuja plicata
CAAATAATTCTCTCCATCGAACTTAGGGCTTTCTTTTCTGAAGTAAGACATTTGATCTACCTTAAGCTGTTAGGCTTCTTCTCCAAGGCACTTGGCTCTGATACCAATTGTTAGAATAGTCCCAAAGTATAACTGAGAGGGGGGTGAATCAATTATCAGTTACTTAAGTCCTTTTGTCTTCTTTAACTTTAGTATACAACAAAGTAAATGCATAATCAGATAACACAGTACTCAACACATAATTTGATTACGGGAAAACCAAATGGTAAAAACCCCGGTGGGAATTAGCACCCATAATAAACTATACTTATTTGTAGCAATCCCTGTTAGAAGATATTTCAACCCTATTAGGAGTTGTACAATATAATGCAATAATTATAGTGACCTGGTTAACGGTCAGACCCTGTTAGGAGTCTTTTACAAATAACCCTGTTAGGGGTGGTGAACTCACTGTCCAAAAGTTCACTGCTTGATGGTGAAGGCTACAACCTTCTAAATAACAGATATGCACTATATCTGATGATGAACTATAGAGTATACCTACTATCTTGATTAGTTCCAGTGTATTACAATCTTTCACTTCTTCTTCACATAGACCCTTGATGAATGAACCAACTCTGATAATCTGCTCTGTACATCTTTCTTCACTTTTCGTATCATTCACACTTAGCGTATCACAATTGAAATACTATAAGTATCTTCTCCAAATTAGAAGGTCATTTTGGCTCTTAGAAATACTTCATCAATATCTTAGTCAAATTAACTAAGCACACAAACAATATTAATTCTGCGCAAGTCAATGTTGAACAGACGCGATGCTTCACTGAGTCGGCCTCACCAAATTAACCATAACTTTGCAATCATCTTGAAACATGTTTGGCGCCTTTCGATTTATATCATCAACTCATAATTAATCATGCATATACACATGCATATCCTAAAGATAGGCACAACTCATGAAAAATGTTATATACATCGGCCCTAAACTGTTATACTTCTAGAACTGTAACTGCTAATAACAGAATTGCATAACTTTACTGAAACATCATATCTGGGTCTGTGTGTATGAACATAACATAATAAACATGTAAACAACATGTATCTATCCATGAAAGTCTTCACATCATCATTCAGATAAGTTCATACACAATTACTACTGTGTATTATATGTTGTCATCAATGACAAACATACAAACAATCAACTCTCAGAATCAAATCTCCAACACAAGGAACCCTTGAGAAATATTGTCAATGTATGAGTTGTATTTCATGTATGTCATGTACTTCATTTTTTTGCTTCTACATTTTTATCATTATTGTTTGTAAACATTTTTAAAAAAAATTATTCTGTGAACTTGGTGTCATGTTTAGGTTAAGTTCTTCTGGCTTCCCTAGCGGGGCATTACAAACCTCATCTCAAAACCAAAACTAGAACACTTCATCTCATGAATAGAGATTATAATTTGGTTAGTGAAGAGAATCAAAAATATTTTGAGTAGGTATTTCTGGATAGACATATGTATCCTTCAATGGTGCCTACAACAAAGGTAACTCCAATTCCTCCCAAACAGGTTACAGAACCAGTGATTCAAAATGCACCTAAGACAGGTCCACAGGTTTCAGCGCCCTTAGTTTCAATAGCTTCTGATACAGTAAAAGATTCAAGAGATACTATAGTTATTGATGATATAAAAATATCCATGACCGCTTCTAACAATGATATGGACAAAGTTGAAAAAGTATTTGTAAGCACTGAAGAGACAAAGGAGGTATGCACTGATGACATATCTTTACAACAAGATGAAGTTCTCTCTAAATATTCAACAGATTTGAATAAAGAGGAAGATAATCAAACTAATGAGAAACCATTCCTGGAGATCCCAGTAAAAATTGAATGCATGGATAATAGTCAGAATACTATATTCACACCATCCATTCAACCATCAACTTCATTGCGTCAAGCTTAACTCCTAACTCAGCAAGTCTGGATGCATGGGGAGAAGAAGACTTGATCAAGATCAGTGTCCTAGCCATGGAAAATCCAAAGAGAAACAAGTTATGAAAACCCTCTCTTTTTGGAATCACTAAACATTTTGAATGGCCTAGTGCCTGCAGACAAGAAAGTGGCTAAAATTCAATCAGTTGATGATGTAGATAGAATCCTAACAAGATTCAAAGCACACTTTACAAGTTTAGTAGACTCGGCTACTAGAATTGTAGAAGATGAGTATAAAAAGGAAAGATTAAATGAACTAATAAAGAAATTTTCCCTAGATTTAAAGTCATTAAAGATTGGTCAGACAATGTTGAAAGAGTTGGCATCAAAAGGTAGAATGGTTATAGAAAATTGCATGGACAAAGGTAAACTCATCTCTAAACATATCAAAAAGATAGAAGAGGTAGATATCTTGGTTGATAACATAAGATAGTTAGCTGAAACATCATCCCAAGACATAAAAATTTGCAACAATATCTATCACGGTGAGTTAGGAAAGATAGAAAAAGTTAAAATGAAGATCGGTAAGATAAGGATCAGGCAGACTCAACTGAGAAATGCACTTGTGCCCTCCTTAGCAGTTCTGGATGAGAATATTAAATAGATTGATGCAACCATTTCTACCTATGATCTAGGACCCAGCATGGATTTGAAAAAGATGGAAAAGCTTACATATGCCTTATGCACCCATCTACAAACAATTGATGCACTAAAGGCATTCTGGCAGCAAGAGATGAAGAATCTGCAGATAGCCTATCCAGATGTATATAGGGAGTAAGTATCTAGAGATTTAAAAATTTGACACATTTTTCATTAATTTCAAAGGGGGAGTAAAGTATGTATGGGGAGTAGTGTATATATGCAAAGAAATATGATATAGTATATGTTAAAAGAAGATAATATATAGTTTTTGGTGTTAGTCAATTTTGAGTAACTTGGCCACATTCCTTTGTTGTCATTAATGACAAAGGGGGAGATTGTTGGCAAGTTGAATCCCAGGGAGTATATGACTTATTTTGTGTTATCATTATGGTAACAAAGTCATATGAAGTTTTGACAGCAAACTTTGTAGTGAAAATTGACTAAGTATAGAAGACAAGACAGAACAGAGCATACACAGATGATCAGAGCACCAGCACACGTGCGTACGACCGATTCAAACTAAGCGTCTTCATACATAAGCTCTATGATATGTTTTTATGCTTACCCTATACACGCATTGTATGGAATGTCAGTACGGATAAGTTACAGAAAGAACAAGTACACTAGCAGTTCAGAATACAAAGTATGAAGTCGACGTCACGTGTAATATTTTGTTGTGTAAAGGCTAAGCGCCTATTGTAATAATTTTGTAATCATGTATTAAAAATTATTGTAAACACACTTAAGCCAATTTGTTTGGAAGCATTGTGAATTTTGTTTTAGGTCTGACTAAGGTCTTTTTTATAGTTGCGTCTATTCAGGCATAAACATATATATATGCAATGTAAAGATATATTAGAAGTGTCAAATAAATATGCAGAGAAGTGATAGAAGAATAGTATAAAGATGTTAGTATGAGATAGAGCCCTAAAAGAAGATAAGAGCATAAGTGCATAATTAGAATTGATCAGACATCTGTGTCATATATAGCAGTTCACTTTTGGATATAGTGCATATCTATTCTCATTAAGGTTGTAGCCTTCTTTCTCATTGAGAAGTGAGCTCTTGGATAATGAGTCATCACACCTAACAGGGTTGTTTGTAAAAGACTCCTAACAGGGTTAGGCCTTTAACTAGGTCGTTGTACTTGCATTGTAAAGACTGCTCCTAACAGGGCAAAGGAACTTTAACAGGTTCATTATACTAGTGAAATATTTGTGGGTACTAATTCCCACTGGGGTTTTCCTCTAATCAAGGTTTCCCCGTAATCATATCATGTGTTCTGTGTTCTTGTGTTAAGCTTCAAGTAATATATATTTGATTTATTTTCATATTTATGAAATAGAATAAATAGTTAAACACTGATTCACCCCCNTTCCCCCCCCCCCCCCCCTCCCCCCTCTCAGTGTTTCCAACAATGGTTGTGGCATAAAAGGCTATGTCATGTGAATTTTGACAACATGATAAAGATAAAAAATAAAAGGAAAGTAAGAGGCTTACCAAGCATGTCAAAGCCTGACCATATCATGTGTAAAAATTATCAAAATGGTAAAATTACAAAGTCTATTTTCAAGAGAAAAACCCATGCATCTAATGCTATTATAGAATTAGTCCATACTGATCTATGTGTACCCATGAGAACTAAGAGCTATTATGGTGATAGATACTTCACTCTATTTGTAGATGATTATTCTAGAATAATGATAGTTATGTTCTTAAAAGAGAAATCAAAAGCATTCAAGATGTTTAAATGGTATAAATATATTTTAGAAAAATAAAGTGGTCAGGAACTGAAATTCTTAAGATCACATAGAGGGGGAGAATTTATTTATGATGAATGCACTAACTTTTGTAATGAGCATGGAATTCAAAGATAGGTTTCTGCACCAAGAACACCACAGAAAAATGAGATTTTTGAAAGAAGAAACAAATCCATTGTTGATTGTGAAAGAACACTGATGATAGAAAAAGGAATCACACAAATATTCTAGAGGGAAGATGTCAGTATTGTTGTCTACACATTGAAGAAAGTTAAAATGAAGAAAGACACCAAAAAGACACCTTAAGAGCTATGGTATGGATACACACCCAATGTAAGTTACTTCATAAATTTTGGAAGTCAATGTTATATATTGAAAGATGATAGAAATGGAAAGCTTGAATCCAAAAGTGAAGAAGGAATCTATCTAGGGTATTCCACCAAAAGCAAGGCTTATAAATTTCTTAACAAGTCCTCTAACAAAATCATTGAGATTGCAAATGTCAAAATAAATGAATTTTCTAAGAAAAATGATGAAGAAAGTAGAAAACAACCATAAGACTACAACAAGTTTGTCTACAGTGAAGAACCTGACACTCTGCCTGAGCAACAGTATATCGCTCCCAAGAAATAGAACATTGCACCCGAGCATTAGGCGGAAAACACCAAAAATCAAGAAATTTCTCAAAATGATGTTCCGAGCGATGGAGATCAGAATGAAGGTCAAGATGATGATCAGAATGATGAACAAAGAGCTGAACTGGTACTTGCCAATTATGTCAGAGGACATAATCCATAGAACCAGATCATAGGAGACAAGAAGGCTGAAATAAGAATAAGAAGTAAGTCACTAAACACTAGATATTTAGTTTGGTATTTTGAGCCTAAATAAGTTAACACTACACTTGAAAATGAAGAATAGGTCACTGCTATGAATGAAGAGATAGAACACATTGAGAAGAACAAAACATGGACATTAGTACCGAGACTAGATGGAAAGAATGTCATTGGTACCAAATGGCTATTTAGAAACAAGTTGAATGAGAATGGAGAAGTCACAATGAGAAAAGCAAGATTAGTATGCAAGGGGTATGCACAAGAAGAAGGTATTGACTATGGAGAAACCTTTGCACCCATTGCTAGACTAGAAAGAGATAGAATTCTACTTTCTTATGTTGCATACAAAGGATTCAAGGTATACCAAATGGATTTTAAATTTTCATTCCTAAATCGAATACTAGAAGAAGAGGTATACATTGAACAACTAGAAGGTTTTATTGATCCTAACAAGAGAATCATGGTTTGTAGGCTACACAAAGCCTTGTATGGATTGAAACAAGCACCAAGAGCCTGGTATGAAATACTTCACTCCTATCTCATAAGTATTGGATTTGTAAGATCAAGTGAAAACAACAATCTGTATTTAAAACAAGATATTGATGATAACATTTTGATTGCTGAAATATTTGTTAATGATATCATATTTGGGGGTAATGATATGTTATGTAAATCATTTGCTAATGAAATGAGAAAAGAGTTTGAGATGTCAATTTTTGGGGAGATAAAATTCTTTCTTGGTCTATAGATTCTTCAACAGGACGCAGGCATCTATATCACACAATCCAAATACATCAAGGAAGTGTTGAAGATATTCAAGATGGAAGATTCCAAGCCAGTTGGAACACCTATGGAAATCGGATGCAAGATGAAAAAGGAAGACAAGTCAACCAAGGTAAATCAGACCCTATATAGATATATGATTGGAAAACTCATGTATGTTGTTCATACTAGACCAGATATAGCACTTGCAGTTGGAATAGTTCCTAGATTCTCTGCTAGTCCCAAGGAATCCCACATGACTGTTATCAAAAGAATTCTAAGATATCTAAAGAATACCGAGGAATATGGCTTATGGTATAAAAGAGAAGGAAAATTTGAGCTTCAAGTTTATACAAATGTTGATTGGGATGAAAACTTAGATGATAGAAGAATTCTTCATGGGTGAAAGACTTGTCACATGGATAAGTAAGAAGTAAGGATGCATCTCACAATCTACTGTAAAAGTAGAATATGTGGCTGCTGCTACAAATTTCTCTAACATTGCATGGATCAAATAGTTACTAGAAGGTATGAATATGAAAATTCTTGAACCAATGATTATCTATTGTGATAATACCAGTGCAATAAAAATATCAAAGAATCCAGTCATGCATGCTAAGACTAAGCATATTGCAATCAAGTATCATTACTTAAGAGAACAAGTATAAGAGAAATAGGTGATACTAGAATATGTTCAATCCAAGGAACAATTATCTGACATATTCACAAAGTCATTTCCTAAAGATACATTTGAGTACCTAAGAAAGAGACTAGGGGTCTGACCCTTGTCTATTGGTCACTAAGCTGACAAGGAGGCTGAATTAGCCTACACATAATGAGACGATCATTCATGTTGATGCAAGAAAAAAGAGATGGATGGCAAAGATACATCAGTACATAGAAAGGTACTTATCTGCACCAAACACCAGAGTCATTGAACTGTTGATAGAAAGATAAATTCAAGGAGTATATTAAAACTAAAAGAGAAAAGAGCTTGGCATTGTTGTCAAAGGGAGAGATGACTTGATATGACTTGAGAGATTATATCCCTATGAAATATCCATCATGATCATCCAAAGGGAAAAAAGTATCCTAAGGGAGAGATGACTTAAGGGAGAGAGTGTATCTATTGCTATCAAAGGAAAAAGAGATGATCAAGGAAAGGAACAGTCAAAGGGAAAGACAACATCAATGAAGAGATTCTACAACATTGGGAGAAACAGAATCAGAAGCTGCTACATCTATCTAGTGAAGGGACTAAAGATTGAAGAAATTACTCTAGAAGAAAAAAATCTAAGCTAAAAGAGCTTACCGAGAGCCACTCATTTGTATTGGTTATAGAACAATAAATTTGTTAGATTGATGAACTACAACTGATATATTTCATATTGTATTAGTAATAATATAGTGTGTTGCCATCAATTCCAAAGGGAGAGATTGATGAGCTATAACTGATTGAATGTTTGAAGATGTTAAGTTGATGATCACCGAGCTGCAAAAAGTTAATTAAAGACATTAAATCAGTTAATGTATTGTATTGTCATTGATGTCAACTTGATATAATCTAATTGGTTATATATACATAATGTCAAAGACTTCAAAGAACCAATGAAATAAAGGTTATGCTATCAGTAATGCATAAAACTTTAGTATTCACCAAGTGACAACAAACATTGATTGATAGTGCACACCGATGGATAGAGAAACCTGAGAGAAGAGTCATAGTGATACCCAAGCAAGATGCCTAAGCAAGAATTACCGGCAAGCAGAACCATAATGATACCTGAGTGGAAATAAAAGTCATAGTGTTTCCTGACAGATGGACAACCTCAACGGACAGACAACCTTGATGAATAGAGATGCCCGAGGACAACTGAAGTCAACACTGAGCTAACAAGGAGTTAATCACCAAAAAGAACTAAAGTTCAAAAATGAATAAAGACTTAGCTGGAAAGAGCTAAATATGGAGTTAACTAGTTGATCACATTTTTTTCATCGACAAGTTAAAAGCCAGAGATAAGAAAGAGTTTTAAAGCTATTGTATTCCAGTTGTCAAGGAGAAATCTATGGGATAAAACTGAAGTAAAGCGTTAAAGCAAGAATGGCGAGAACTCTGGATCACGCAAAGAACAACAAAGTCAAGGAATTAAAAATGGTGAAATTATGTCTATTAGAGAGACAATAGAATTCATTATGAATTATGGGGTGAATAGAGAAGAAGATGCTGACAAAAATACTGGTGAAGAAATACTTCATACAGTCCTGATCAAACAAGCTAAAGAGCAGAGCTAATATTTCTACATTAGAGAAGCACAGCATCATCAAGCAACAATAAGTGGAGCAAAGGTATTGAAGGGAAAAATTGATCAGAAAGGTATTATGAGCTTACAATAGATCTAAAAATTTCCAAGTCTAAGTTGTATTTATGAACAGATCATATACTATTTTAGTTTAACCATTGATTTACAAAGTCCCTTAACTGAGAAGGATCTAACCATCCTTTATATATTGAGATACATCCCAAGGAGTATCAAAAATTTTATCATGAAGATAGCATAGTGAATGCCAGATATCAAGTGATAAACTATTATTGATAAATCCTCTAACAAGGTTGCACTTAACAGTGTGTTTGTAACCTTCAACAGGGTTATCTCTTCACTGAGCTCCCTTTAGAAGAGTGAAAATTTTGGGTTACCGTTCCCAAGTATTTTTTCCCTTAACAGGGTTTTCACGTTAAAAATACATGTGTCAAATGTGTTTATGAGTCATTGCTTTAATGTTTTTCTTTACACATTACTAAAACATGATTGATTAGTAAACACTAAGGTATTTACTGTATTTTGGTAAAGGCTAGATTGCTATTTGGTAAAGCTTAAGAGTAAGGTTTAATAGTGAACTTTGAGCAGTAGTTATTTGATAAGATTATTTCAAGGCATACATCTTGTAGGACTGGAGATAACTGGAGGCTTATAATTGTGGTACTAAGTTTTTGGGTTGATTTATTGGATTATTTTTGAGGCAACTGATTCACCCCCCGCCCCCTCTCAATTATTCTAACATAATTACCTATCTAGGTTTCATGCTTTACAATAAAAACTCTATGTTCAAAGGTTTACAACTTGACCTTGATCTCCTAGTTTTCATGTTTTCAATCAGTTAGACCGATTTAAATAATTACATATGCTTTACTTGTCCCTTAAGAAATGGTTTTAAAGATAAGCTTAAAGATAAATATAAAACTCAAGTGTTTTATCTGACGTGTAACTCAGATCCACATTTCCTAGAATTAAAGTTGTCTCTTGGTAGAATGGTTCTTGGGTTTCTCTCTAGTCTTTCCTTGGTGATGTCTTTGTAGACATTCTACTTCTTGGGTCACTATGTAGACTATTTTTTGATTTACTCTGTAAACTATGCTGTCAGGTTACCCTGTAGGTTATGTTGTCAGTTTATACTGTAACCTGTCTGTTGGTGAAAACTAGTTTTGGTTTTCACTTGCACTTTAACATTTTCAGTTACTTTTGTTTACTATTGTGTCAGGTTGCACTATAAACCTATCTTTCAATGATCATATTACCGATGGTTCAAAAATTGTTTCCTTTGTATACTAATGAAAAAATATTATTATTTAGGATCATCAATCTCCCCCTTTGGCATTAGTATCAAAAACTGATATGTGCAAAACTGAAATATTGAGTATGTACACCAAAATGTTTACCTTGTCAATATGACTACCCCTATGTGCATTCCTCAATGTAGTGTATGTACATGATACATTTTCCTTTATACATATATGTCCCCTTTTATCATTTCCCACTTTCACCTTGTCATTTCCCCTTTTATATTATTTCCCCCTTTATCATATCATTTCCCCCTTTTCTTTGAAAATAATGACAAAGGTGTAATACTTACAATTTGTCAAAAATGTGGGAATGGGATTTCTTAATTTCTTCCATCATCTTCTCCCATTTCTCTTTTAGGTTTTCAAGGGTCATGTGCTCCAAATTTATCCTTGCATGCATGTCATAGATACTGTCGGCAACAGACATCTCCAAGGTGGCAATTAGTGTTTTTTTTAAGTCATGTGTTGTTGTAGTAATGTAAGATTTGGTAGTAGTAGAGCTTGGAGCTCGGTTACCTCATCTTAGATTTTGGATTCTATCTCTTGAATCTCTAGTCTCAACAATTTAGATTTTACAAGGTTCTCATAATGCAACTTGACTGCATTGTCATCGGTTGTGAGAGCTTGTGCACTTGCCTTAAGATCTTCATCAATTTTGGCCAAATTGTCACTATGATTGATAGTGAAAGTTTCTAATGTGCAAAAATTTTGAATTAATTTTCCTACTTCTGATATTATTGGTTCTATAGTAGTAACTAATTCAGAAATGTTTACCCTTTGTTCTGCCACTTCTTGGCTGATTTTCTATGTAAGCTTATATTGACACTTCTTCTCAACATGTTCCTCTATTGCCTTGTCTGCATCTACATTCTACAATGTGATGGTGTCAGCAAGAGTTGCTAATTAATCAAGTATAGGTGCACTTTGATCAATTTTGGTGTTAGGTACAGTCTATAATAGTATATCTTTGGTTGTTTCTAGGACTTGGGAGTTCTTGTGTTCCTTCCTAAGCTTGTCCTAAATTGTCTTTATTTTACAAAGTTCACCATACTTTGTAAGTGACTCTAGATCCAATGTCCTAGGATCATAGTGTGGTATGTCATTGATTTCATCCAATGTGACTGGATTCTTGTTCTTCTTCTTCTTGGATATAGTGTTGGAAGGAGGGGAGTGTAGAACTATGGCTAGTTCACATGCTCTTTTTCTTGCTTCGGTGATTGTGTGGGAGGTGTGGTGCCTATTTTTTTCTTCTTGGTGTTGACCTATTGGTTAGTAGTGGATGTCTCCATATCAACCTTGTCTTTATTTGAAGCCTATTCATTCTCAGTTTTCTTTTCTATGGCATCACCTATTCTCTCCTCTCTACTTGCATCTTTCTTTTCCTCTTGTATATCTTGTTTCTTTCCTTGTTCAACTCTTATCTCCATCGGTGTGGTTGTAACAGGTTCAGGTGTCTTCTCCTTTCCTTTGTAATGATATTGATAGCTTATATCAATAATGGCATGTCTCCTAATATATTTACCTACGAACCATCTATGGTATCTGTTTCTTTTTCCTTTTCTTGCTTGGTGGCAGCAGTTATATCTTCATCTTTCTTTGATTCGTCATCTGAATCAATAAGTGTTATATCTTTGATGATGACCTCTGTTGAATCTGCTAATGATTGAAGTATCTAAGGTACATCATCCATGGCCTTGCTTTTTTGTGTTGTCAACTCAACTGGATTGATGTCCTTGGTATAATTTATGAGGATGTGTTTAGGGCTCAGTGTGGCCTCTTTATCTTCATTCTAAGGGGTCTCGGTAAGAGATAATACCTTCTCAGGGATTGAATCCTCCTTAGGTGGATTGAATATTTGATTCCAAGTTTCATCACTTTCTTTATCAAGATCAATTAATTTTACCTCTAGTACCTTGTATGCTCTCATCTTAGCTAAAAAAATTCTTCCATGCTTCTTCATAATTTCATCAATTTCCTCAACTTTTGATTCGGGTGGCATAATTGTAACCAGGGATCTTTTCCTTATCCACTTCTCGATATGAAGTGCATAATTCCACCTTGCTGATATTCTATCATTAAGCTCTTGTGCCATCATTTTATTAAATTGTATAGGTACATATTTGAATGCAATCATTTCCTGAATGATGGCTTCTTCAATCTTTTTCAGATCCTCTGGAGATAAGGTTAGTCACTTCCTTATCTTAGCATTTGATATGCTACCTATCTTGACTATTGATGCAAAAATATCATCAATTGTTGTAGGAACTTTGTTCTTTTCAAGTTGGAGTTATTTTTTACTCTCATCTTGTGTAGTGTCATCCTTGTCCTCTTTACCCCTAATGTATTTTCTTCTTTGCCTTGATGCATGTTTCCTGGTTTGAGGCTTTCTCTTGTAGGTCCTGGCTATACCTTTCTTCACTAGTGAGGAATATGCAACTTTGTTATTCTGACTCCTCGTTCTTGATGCAGTAGTAGTCCTTGGTTTCTTTGGTGGTGGTACATCAGATTCTATAGACTCAGAGTCACTCAATTGTTCACCTTAATCAATGGGTGACTGTCCCTTGGTGACCTCTTTCTCTGAATCTTTATCATCTACCGAAAGTCTCTTCTCAAGTGTTTTGATGATTTTGTTCTTCTTTCAGTCTATTTTATTTATAACTAAGCCTGTTTTGATTTTGGCCTTGGCTTCCTCATAGGTTCCAAATCTTGGTAATTATTTGTCCAGTGATTTATTCTATAATGCTTCAATAGCATTTGTACCCTGATCAATGTTGATCTCATAATATAGAGGTGGTAACCATGTTGTCCTCGGTATAGCTGGTTTTATCAAAGTGGTGTCAGTATCCTCTATGAAACATATATCATCCTTAAACTATTCAACCAGTTGTTCGGGTATTCTCATTCTTTTCTACATTCTATCTTTGAAGGTAGTGAAGTATGCATCCATTACTGATGTAAAATTTTCCCCTAGTGACTTAATAAATTCACTAATTTAAATTGTTACTGGTTGGGTAGTGTCCCATTTGACATTACCAACAAATGGGAAGAAATTCTGGAAATATAAAAATGTACACATGAGGAGTGATCAAAACTTACATGAATTAGTCCTTTTTGACCTAATTATCCTCATGTTCTCCTCCAATTTCTTCAGTAGAAGCTCATATAGGTCTAGTTGTAATCCCTTCTTCACAATCTTATGGGAAGTCTCTACTCCTCCACATGCTATGTTGTTTAACTAACTAGCTTGGAATGCCTTGAATCCTAGTACACATGCACCGAACTTCAGTTCTGCATCGGTGATGGAGTTTGCCTTTAAACCTATTCCATCCCATACTGCACCTGTCATCTTTTCTATATCAAGATGAGGAGGATGTTTGAATTCTTTGACCTTGTTGGTTACTGGATAACCTATAATGGCGTGAATAATATATTTAGTGATTGGTTTTGGCTTGTCAAACCACATTTTCCTGTCATGTACTTTGTTAAGTACTATCTGCATCCACTCGGTTTTGATTTCCTTTGAGAACATTAGGGCATTTTTTAACCCTTTTACCTCAATGTTTTCATGTTCATCCTTAATGTTTCCATCTTTGCAAGCTTCTTGTAAGATTCTTCAACCTCGAGATCTCCGATCTCTACAACCTTACAGTGGATATAGGCTCAGACATGCTCGACTAGCAAAACCCTAGGAGGTATGTGTTAGCCACTTTTCCCTAACCTTGTCAAAGAAAAGGCTAATTAACGAGGATCAAACAAACCCTCCTACACTTCAATCTCAAAGGCTTAGGCGGGTGTACCTATTGGATTCACTTCTTTCAGTGAATCAGGGGATGGATTCCTGCCCATCACACTTGATATAATAATCATTCACAGCTCTTTAAATAGAAAGGGAAAATGATTTGAATAATTGATTGATGAAGAAACTACCAGACAGACCAGAGACCAGTGCCTTATCTATTGGGCAACAGAGTCAAACAGATGTGCACTCCCAGAAAACTTCTAAATTCAAACTCAAAAACCCAAATGAAATGCCTTGCAAGCCATTCTTCTCATTTCAATTCCTAGACATCATATTCATATGCAGACTTAAAATTCTCAGAATTTAAATACAAGACTTGCTCTCCTTGAGAGAAACTCAGATTCAAACGCACAGATACCTTGTAACTAGTATATTAACATGCCTTACAAGTTAATATACAAGAATAAAAAAAAACATACAAAGACATCACACAAGTTCTGAACAGGGATTTCCTTTGATTTTCATTAAAAATTATCTGAAATGGTACATTGCAAGATTATGAACACCAAAATTAATACCAAAAGCCTGGAAGCTTCCCAGTACCATAAATTTCAACATCCTATTACAATTGAGAAGAAACTCAAATATAGGAGAATGAGAGAAACAAATTTAGTCACCGAAACCTGTCCTTCTCCCATAAAATATTTGCAGCCACTTCATTCTGTTACTGCCAAAATATGATGTGATATGCCCTCAAATAGTCTATAAAATCAGATTCCTCTCTTCAATACCTTTCCAACGGTATATAATAGCTGATACTTCTGATTAAATTTCCCCTTGAATCATCAAAATACTTTGCCTTTTCGTGCACACTTTCTGAACAATTTTGAAATATTTGAATATTTTTCAATAGTCAAACTATTGAATTGAAATAAAATTTAAAGCTCTGTGTATTTTACTCTTTTTTGCTCACATTGCACCAGAATTGGACAAGTGGCGATCGTTGATTTGTTCTGAAAATCCATCTCTACATCCTTGACTGTCTCCACTTTTGCCTCCGCAAGTGCGTGACTAGGCCATTATCGCTCAGTCGAAACACCCTTTGGCCTCAACACAAACCTTGCGCGAGTGCGCGACGAGCTGAGTCGCCCACTCACGTGCATTTTCAATGACCTCAAGTTTTGCGTGCGACTGCGCGATGAGCAATTTTGGGCTGTGTGACTGAGCGACTAAAAGCTGTGTGACAAGCTCGGTCGCTCACCCGCACATCATTTCAAGAAACTCCTCAAACCAGCACGACTGCATGACGAGCTTGGTCGCACAGTCGCGAGTCAATTCTGTGGTCTCCTTCCTCCCCCACTAGTGTGTGACTGGGCACCGCGTGTCCGCCATGTTTCCTCCATCTTGTCTGCAAAATTTGGGTGTCATTCATCTGGGCACACTTCCTGAGGGACCATCTAGCCAAGCGCACCATCTGGCCATGCGTGGAGAGCTTCCTCTTTCTTATTCAAATTACATTTTTTGTGTTTTTGCATATATGCATTTTGAAATCCTTCTGTGGGAACAATGTGGGATATCTCATTTCATGGTTTTATAAGCATTTTCAGATTTTGCCTCAAACCACTATGTATGGACTGTGCAATTCGACCCTCAGCCCCTAGGAGCCCACCAAGAGCCTCTGGGATTCTTATTTACATTGGATGTAAGTGTTTTGATATATAAATATCAAAAAAGCCCACTGCCCAGACCATGTGGGATAAAATGAATTCACTGTTTTCCAGATTTCTGAGTTTTTTGAGCAAAACTGCTCACTAATGGCATCATATCTTCACAAATAAAGCCCATAAGGATGCTCTAGAAGTCAAAATGCCCCTTTGTATGGAGTAACATCTGCAAACTTTAACTTGCAAACATTTTAAAAACCCCTTTTCTCAACCTATCACATACTCCCTATTTTTCAAATTGCAGAAAATCAAAACAAAAAATCACTTAAAAAGACTTCCTCCAATGCCATCGCATGCTGCTTGAATGAGTCTTTAGCAAATGTATTGACTATTAATTAATGTATAGCCCCTCCTCCTAGGTTCATTGCACATTGGAGTACTCAAAATATGAACTTTCGCTCTGAGCATCTGGTGCATTTTGGGGCCACATTTTCTGAACATGAAACATTCTTTAGGTCATTTGAAAATGACTCAGATGCATAGAATTTGGAA
>MU226793.1:2541596-2595383 GCA_018584345.1 Thuja plicata
AATAATCGACCGGCCAAAAGTTATTCACTGGCAAAGTAGGGCATTTGGATTTTCAGGAGAACACACTTTGTAGAACTGAATACATTTTGTGAAAATTGCAAATGGAATGAGCCTGGAAACTTGGTCAGACGGATTGGTAGGAGTCTATAAATTTCCAGGTAGGTACACTCCTATGTTTACAATATGAGGGACAACTCAATTATCCAAAATGTTCACCCGGGTACAGACTTTCAAGACCTCAAAGTAGGTCACTTACCAATTCTGCATTTGAAAAACACAGGAAATCAAAATTAATCACTATCAGAATGGTTCTTGAAAACTTATCATCTGATTTCATAAAGATCTACAGACTAGAACATATGGAGTGTGTGACCTCTGGAACATAGTGCAAAAGGAATTTTCTCAATTGGGTGAAATGGTCAAAAGTTATAATACATCAAAAAGGGCTACTCAGAAATCTGGACAGAACCAAGAAGCAAGACAATTCTGGAAGACCAACTTTGGGAGACCCAAATTCCAATCAAATGGAATCGAAATGGATTGAACTTTGGAACATAAGTTCTCTGATATGTATACTAAATAATCCCAAAGTGGCGGGCCATGAAATTTAATAGGGCGCAAGTTATTCAGAAGCAAACTAGGCCTTATACAGTAAAATGACACTTAGCAAAAATATAGATTTATGATAAGCGCCTCCAAATGGCTGCTTCCAAAACAAGTCAGAACTAAAATTTGAGAGTTGGAACCCACTGTATATGCCAAATGAAATGTGAGGAATATGTCTCCCAAGCAGTTTCTCACAAAAATCAAGAGGCCCTTTTTTGCATGCATTCAAAATATGCCTTTTCCATGAGTTGCTTAGGGCAACAATCTTCATTTAGAGAAAATTTCAAGTGTAGTCACTCCAAATTTCTTCAAAATTTGAGAGTACTAACATTATTCTTTAGAATGCTCCAGCATTCTCAAGTTGTGAAGAAACCTTTGGAAAAAAATTATACTTAGGTTCTTCACATGTAGAGTTCTTGATTAGATTGACCTTTTTATCTTTCACATTCTTGATTTTGGAAACTCGTGAAGTGGTTTCCATGTTTCTTGAAATTAGGGCTTTCTCCATAAATAATATGTTTGCTCGATGAGTCTTAGTTACTCACTTGATCTGTTGTAGATGTTAGGAGTCTGTCAAAGTAGCCATGAATATGCTTTTGAGTCTCTCTAAAATCTAGTCGATGTTGGTCTCTCTACTCTTCGCTCTTAAACACTTTGTGAAAGAATGAGATTTTTTTCACCCTTTTATAGACGATGCCCTAAGTGATGCAATAAATGCTTTACCTACTTCTTGGTGATTGAAAATGGAGTTTCTCAGGGAACATACCAACTTCATCCTTGGTGATAATGTGATGCTCAGGGTAAGTGTCAACTCAATTTACCTCTCACATTTTCACCAACGGCACTCGGTATGTAGCGAAGACTACATTGTCTTTTTACATGATTACTGACAATGCTTGGTTTACATTAACAACTTGGATTTTATATATACACCAATGATTCTCGGTATGTATTGACTGACAAGATTGGATTCACACATTCATAATAAGTAATACCATAGTGCCTCTTCATTCATGCTAATTTGGCATATTATCAATTTATATTGGAACTAATGTAAAATATAGCTTTGTATAGTTCAATTCCATACTTACTTGTTCTTCTTAGATGGGGGTGGTGATACCACTAGATCCATTGGATGAGGTGTCACCAACTGTGGTGCATGGTCAAACATCATCTTTTCTTGTAGCTTTCCTCCACATTTGATTTCTCATTCTCCTGATATCTTCAATAGTGTTCCCATTAGCAAAAGTGCTTGACTTTGTCACTTGGTCTCTGCAGTCTTTTCTTAGATGAATGACCCTATGCTAGTGCAAGCATGTCATTCTGGAGGTAGTCCAGCTTCTAGACTTTCTTTTCCATTTCCTCATGCAGTTTTCAGCTATGTGTCCATATCTACCACATGTTGTGCAATTTTCTCATGTGTTGTAATCCCAAACATATGAGTTACTAACTCTTCTTGGTTGATAAGCATTTTATTTTTCTTTTGGTTTCCATACTTTATTTTTATTTTTCCTTCATTCAAGAGATATGTGCCCATATAATTTTCAAGTAGAACAATATTTTTCCATGTAGGATTCCTTCTTTGGTTGTTTCACCTTAGATCTGCATTCACGTGCTTTGTGTCTATGCTTGTTACAGTTATAACATTTACCTATGAATGTAGATGTGGATTTAGGAATACCTTTAGCTTTTCTCCTGCAAATATTTGAAGTGTGGCCTGGTTTTCCACAGTGATTGCATGACAGCTTCCTTGGTCTTGGATTTGTGTAGACATCTTTTTTATCATCTTGCTTTGATGATTCTCCATGCTCGGTATACCCTAGACCAGTATTATTGTTGAGTCTCCTTTGTCCATCCAGGAAATCATCCATTCTTTTTGTACTCTCTTCAAATTTCTTGATCATATCATTGTGTTGTTGTTTAATCCTTGCTTCATGCTTCAGTCTCAATTTTCTTGTCCAATTTCCCATTGAGTTATATTTTCACTTGGTTTTCCTCATGACTCATCAGAACTATTTGATTGGTGATCCTATGATGGTGTTCAATAAGTCTCTATATTTTAGTCTCTCTTTCTTGTAGCTTTTCAGTGATCTTCCTCATCTCATCAATAGCTAATGTCCTTTCTTTTTCAGCTTGTCTAGCATTATTCATAACATCAATCATCCCTACCATCTGTGTCTCTTAACAGATTTGTAGTAACTTTACTTTCTCTATCAGATGTTGATTGATTTCATTCATACTTGTAATAATTCCTTTAGATGTGTCTAATATATTGCTAGATGTGGATCTTGATGACTCAAACAAATTAGGTATCTCTTCATCATGATATTCTATTTCATTGCAGAAAGATGCCATAACTTTTCTTTTATCTAGTAGATCTCTCGTCTTGATTCTTTCTACTTTGTATTTCTCATAGAAGATCTATATCTGTAACTTTTGATTCTTAATATTCTTTCTAGCTTATACCTTTCCATTGTATGATGTTTTCTCTCAAGTGATTTAAACTTTTGCAAATAAGAGATCTAGATCTGATACCAATTGTTGGAATAATGGAATGGTGTGTACTAAGAGGGGAGGGGTGAATTAGTACCCTTAAAAATTTTTATCAATTAACCATTAGTACTTTTTTCTTGCATTACTGACCATTGATGTTTTTCTATCTTATCCATGTAATATCAAAAAATAAACCTAATTGCATGTAAACATTCATAGAAACATTCATGAAATGTAAGTACACATGAAACAAGAATTGGTAATGTAGAAAACCCATGTTAGAAGGTAAAAACTGCAATGGGGATGAAACCCACAAAGCTTCACTATCTGTAGAATGGAAGGTGTCAGTTAAGGATATAAGTGTGATCACTTCTGATGATCTTACCCTGTTAGGAGTAACATTTTAGACTGGCTAGGTCTACTCGGTTAAGATATTTAGCAACACTGTTAAGTGTGCACTCGGATAAGAGATTTACATAAGGATTGTTAAATCCACCTTCTTAAAGGATTTCTTCTATTTGCTACAATTGTTAGAGAGTAGTCAAAGATACTTTTTGACCTGATGATATGCAATCCTAAATTTTTGAATACAGATCCTTTAATTACACAATGTATATGTATCACCTATAGTGATTTATTAATACCTATGTTCTTCTTGATAGACTTGAATCTTGTTCCTCATAATGGATTTCATATTTTGTTGTCCTTCTACATAAAACTCTTTGTCTGATCCGTAGATGTTTTCTGCGAATACAATCATCATGTTCTGATTCATTACTACATCTATTTATACAATATATTGACCTATCTAGGTTTCATGCTTTACAATAAACACTCTATGATCAAAGGTTTACAACTTGACCTTGATCTCCTAGTTTGTATGTTTTCAATCAGTTAGGCTGATTAAAACAATTACATGTGCTTTACTTGTCCCTTAAGAAATGGTTTTAAAGATAAGATTAAAGATAAATATAAAACTCAAGTGTTTTATCTGACATGTAGCTTAGATCCACATTTCTTGGAATTAAAGTTGTCTTTCGGTAGAATGGTTCTTGGGTTGCTCTATAGTCTTTCCTCGGTGATGTCTTTGTAGACATTCTGCTTCTCGGGTTTCTCTATAAACTGTCTGTTGGTTTACTCTGTAAACTGTGATGTCGGGTTACTCTATAGGTTGTGTTTTCAGTTTACATGGTAACCTATCTATCGGTGAAAATTGGTTTTGGTGTTCACTTGCACTTTAACATTTTTGGTGACCTTTGTTTGCTGCTATGTCGGGTTATAAACCTGTCTTTCCATGATCATATTACCGACGGTTCAAAAACTATTTCCTTTGTATACTAATGACAAAATATTATTCTTTAGGATGATAATACTTTATTGGCCTTCCTCTTGGATCATGTATAACAACAAATGACCAACTCATTTTATGTGGAACCTCTAAGAAAAATACTTGCTCACATTGGCTTGGAAGAATATAGGGCTCATTTCCAACTCACTCAAATGACCTTGTATTAACCATTGTAAATCCATTATAATGTTCAATAACATTTCTATCTAGATCATTTTTATTTAATCATAGCCTGTACCATTGGACGATGAACATAACTAATTTGAAGGAATTAAAGTCACACTCAAGTATATCATACAAAATGCTATAGTCTCAATTTTTTGAGACTTGAGGATGTATCTTGCTTCTAGATGAAACATTAGTCACCTAAAAGACTATATTTATCCAAGAATCACAATTTTTATCCATGTCATCCAACTTTTTGATGTAAAATTTATGACCATTGCACCACATATCCATGTGTTGTTTGACCTGCAATATGTCAAACATGTAAAAATTATTGCATCACCAGTTGATAAACATATTTATTCTTGGTCGAATGTATGAAAAAAATAACATATATATATATATGGGTGATTAATATATTTATACGTACCAATTTATCTCTTAAATCATATGCCGAATCAATTTCCCTTGGTGTAACATTGGAATCTTCATTACAATGAGATTCTTTAACCAATGAATCTGCACCTTCCCATATTAAGGCGCGGCCAAAATGTTGACATCATTCAATCCATAACATCATCCAATTAAGATTGTTTATGACATACAAATGTAGTTTATCCCACTCTTGACCAACTATAAAAAAAATTAATAGATGACTTACAACATCATCGTGTATTGAAGATTAAGAATTGATTAACTACAATATATATATATATATATATATATATATATATATATATATACCAAATGTAAGATGTATTCAGATTAATGTCCATGAATATCTTATAATTACCTCTCACTTTCCTCAATCTACCTTTCCCAATTAGTTACTCTTTAAAACATTTAATTGAGTTGGGATCCCAAATATAATCTACATGGATCTTTGTCATGAACTTAGGAAGATATTAATAATGTACACCATATTTTGGTATACCGTGTTGGAATAATGGAAGGGTGTGTACTGAGAAGGGGGGGTGAATCAGTACTTTTAAAACTTTTTATCAAATAACCTTAGTAATATTTTCTTGCATTACTAACCATTGTTGCTTTTCTACCTCATGCATGGAATATCATAACATAAATATAAATGAATTTAAACAAACATAGAAACATTCATGAAACTTAGTTACACATGACACAAGAATTGATAATGTAGAAAACCCCTGTTAGAAGGTAAAAAATGTGGTGGGGATGAAATCCACAAAGATTCACTATCTGCAGAATGGAAGGTGTCGGTTAAGGCTACAAGTTGTGATCACTTCTGATGATCTTACCCTGTTAGGATTAACATTTCATAATTTTTAAGTCTACTTGGTTAAGATATTTTAAAAATACAATGTATGTGTGCACTCAGTTAAGAAATTTACAATAAGACTTTAAAGTCCACCTTATTGAAGGATTTCTTCTATTTGCTAAAATTGTTAGAGAGTAGGAAAAAATACTTATGACTGGATAGCTTGTAATCTTGAATTGCTGAATACAGATCCATTAACTTCACAAAAAAAATATCACCTTATTATGATGGATAATACCTCTATTCTGCTTGGTAGCCTTGTATCTAGTTCTTCATAACTGAATTTTTCTTTATCTATTCTTCTTTATGAAGACCTCTGTTTGACCCATAGATGTCCTTATGCAGCTACAATCATCATATTCTTGATTGATTACACATCTATATATATAATGTATTGACCTAATTAGGTTTCACACTTTTCTTGATAACTCTAATGATCAAAGGTTTACAACTTGACCTTGATCTCCTAGTTTGTATGTATACAACCAGTTAAACTGATTAAATCTATTACTTATACTTTACTTGATCCTCAAGAAATGGTTTCTAGCTAAGCATAAATCTATTTTTAAGACTAAAGTTCTTTAACTAACGTGTATCTCAGATCCTCTTTTCTCGGGAATAAAAGTGTCTCTCGGTAGACTAGTGCTCGGTATACTCTATAAATTGTGCTTGGTTTACTCTGTGAGCATTTTGTGCTTAGTTTACTCTGTGAACTATCTTCCTCAGGTTACATTGTAAACTATCTCTCGATGTACACTATGACCGACGGTCCAAAAACTATTTCCTTGTATACTAATGACAACTTCTGATCCTTTAAGGATTATCATACCATATATCCCTCCACCATAGAACCCTCAGGATGTGCTCTTTATTGAATGAAAGCCTTCAAAAATTTCAAGTGCCTCTCAACCATCCACATTAACCTTGTGTGTATAAGTCCACATGATTCAATCTCCTAAACTTGGTGTATGAGGTAGTGTTTGTGTGCATTGAAAAATGTCAAAAGTAGACACTTTTGTATTTCACACATTAGACAAGGAATATTTCTCTTTCAATAATTTATATCTTCTTTATGGATTTCTTTAGATGACAACCATCTAGTACAAGTGGTTCAAAAGACAAATATATTAATGAGACTTAACAAAATAATATATAATATAATACATAACAATTAAAACAAATAGAAAATATAATATCTATACAAACAATTGAACAAATATCACTACTTACCTCATGTATTTTCCAAGATCGTATATAACTTGCTTGACATTATTGCCGAACTGGTCTGGGAGAGATAAAGGTAGAACATACTGCAGCAATTATAAATGATCTTTTCATTATTTTTCTAAAACTAGTAAACATAATACAATGAAAAGCTCATGCATTATACAAATATATAGTAAATATACAAGAATGTGAATTACCTTAATGAAGGTATGTCAATCATGAATTTTCATCCCTAGCCCAAATTCACCTTTCTTTGTTATGATATTATTTATGTTTGCAACAAATCCTGTGGGAAATTGAATTTTTTGTATGACTTATTTTGTAGCATTGCTTTATTACTCCGTTAATAACCAATGAAGGGCATTTTTATTAATTTGGTCTCGATTTCTATTTGAATGAATTAAATTTTTTATTGCATGATTAGATTCTTAATTGTCTCTATAAATTTTGACAATTTTTTCTTTGTCACACCTTCCATCCAATATTTTCCGTAATGTCTCAGTTATATTCTTTTTGATATGCATAGTATCAAACAAATGAACAATTTGTAGCTAGTCATAGTAGAGAAACATACTAAATTACCTGGGATAAATTTTTAGCCCCTTTGGAAGTTGGTCATTAATTCCTTGAAGACCTTCATGAAGCATATAAGTTTAAAAAGTTAACAACTAAAATCATTATCAATTACAACATGAACAAACAAAACATAATATAAAAATATAAATTCCAAGCATATATTGTATGATAGATAAATAATTTGATTGAATGACATTACCTTAACGATTATTCTATTATATTCCAACTTTCATAGGTGAGGTCTCATTATTCATGGTTTTGATGTAGTCTCTTCTTTCCCATTGAAAATATGTTTTTTTGTAGATTGATGTTTATGATTTTTGTGGAGAAAGTTCCCATACTCATCAAAAACCTATTTTCCTAAACTTGTTGAATGATCAGATTTCATCATTGGAGTATAAAATAGACATGCAGATTTTCTCTTTGTTTGAAGACCTCCAAGATCATGTATAATTGAATTAAAAATATTTATGTGTGTGTGTGTGTGTGTGTGTGTGTGTGTGTGTGTGTGTCTGTGTGTGTGTGTGTGTGTGTACATATGTATACATATATGTGTACATATGTTGTTAGTAATAACTGAGAAGGGGGGTGAATTAGTGGCCTCAAAAATTAATCCTTAAATCAACCCTTAAAACTTATTACCACTTTTAAGTCTCTAGTTATACTCAGTCCTACAAGATGAATGCCTTGAAATACTTATAACAAATTAATACTTGTCAGAATGCTTTGTAAATCCTTCTTCTATATGTTTACCGATAAGCAGTCTTTCTATTTACTGAAACACATTAAATATCTAGAGTATACCGATCAATCCAAAATTGCATATGTGAAATGTAAAACAGTAAAGTAATGAAACATAAACACATAACACATGGATTTTTAACGTGAAAACCCTGTTAAGGGAAAAACCACTGGGACCGGTACCCCAAATTTTTACTCTTCTGAAGTGATCTCAGTTAAGAGCCAACCCTGTTAAAGGTTACAAACACAATGTTAGGTGTAACCTTGTCAACGGATTTAAAAGATAGTTTGTCACTTAGTATCTGCCATCTAATGCTACCATCCTTGATCAAACACTCACTTGGCCTATCAACAGG
Organism: Thuja plicata; assembly: GCA_018584345.1. Lineage (NCBI taxonomy): Eukaryota > Viridiplantae > Streptophyta > Pinopsida > Cupressales > Cupressaceae > Thuja > Thuja plicata. Next base: position 2,550,403 of record MU226793.1, read on the forward strand.
TATCGGGAATATCCAATGCTACTTTACATGATCAAAATTTTTGATACTCCTTGGGATGTATCTCAATTGTAAAAGACTTTTAAGTCCTGCTCGGTTAAAAGACTTGATGCTTCAATCATTAAACTGAAACAGTAAAGTGATCTATTCACACATACAACTTGAATTATATATTTTTAGATCTATTGCAATTTCATTACCTCTCTGATCAATATAATCAATTCAATACCTTTGCTCCACAATGTTCTACTCTGTGATGTTGTTTCACTGTTCATTGATGTCTGTAGAATCTAGCTCTTTCCTCAGCTTGTTTGATCAGGTCTGAATGAAGACTTTCTTCTCCTTTAGAATATATTCAGTATCTATTCTCTTTTCTCTTCATCCCACTATTTGTAATGAATTGGGTTTGTCTCTTTATAGACATAATTCACCATTTCTTAGCTTTCTTGATTCTTGGCGTAATCCACAATTCTCGCCAATTAGATTTAAAGCAAAACTCCAATTTTATCTTGTTGAGATCTTCTTGCCAACTGGAAAAATCATGTTTAAATCAATTACTTATCTCCGGCTTTATCTTGTCGATTAAAACAATGATAAGTATTAGTTAAGTCTATTTTTAGCTCTTCACAGCTAAGCATTTTGTCATTTCTGAACTCTCTGTTATGTCGGTCAACACTTCAATTAGTCATCAGTGATAACTGACTATTCTGTCGGTGTGAATTCAATTGTCTTCGAGATCTCCGTCCGTTGGGAAACACTATGACTTTTCTCATCGGTAATGATGTTCATTTGCTCGTCGGGTAACACTGTGACTTTTCTCTTTCACTCTATCCATCGGTGTGCACTCCGTCAGTGTATACAGTCACTTTGTGAATACTTGACTTATATGCATTACTGATAGCATAGCCTTTGATTCGTCATTTCTTTGAAGTCTTTAGTAGTATGTCCATGACCATACAGATTATATCAAGTTGACATCAATGACAATATAATACATTTAACCGATTTAATGCCTTGCATGATCATCAACTTAACATCTTCAAACATTCAATCATTTATAGTTCATCAATATATATGTGTGTGTGTGTGTGTGTGTGTGTGTATTGAATAAATTGTTTACAAAAATGCATGATTTATACTTTTTAAAAAAATAAGAAATTGTTGTTAAAGTGCACAAGTTGAACTTTATAACATACCACAAAAATGTGTTAGCCATGGGGCATCGTGAATTATCCATAAAAGCATTGTATGGAATTGAAATTGTATTTGTCTTGTTGGTCTAGAGATGTCATACATAGTGACGTCATTCCACAACTCTAGAAACTCATCGATAAATGACTCAATATATATATTCATAACTTTAACTTGGTACTTACATAGTTGAGTGAAGAGAAACATTACATAATTATTAAAATCATTTTACTACATTATATATAATTTAATGTACATGACTACCAAATTAAAAAAAAATACTTGGAACAATCATTGCCAACATTATGTGCTCCCTCTTTATTGACATCTATGGAGGAATGTTATTGTTGATAACAAAAATAGGTCACACTAAGTAAATAGATCTCAACTCTCCAAATGGATTGACATTGTCCACTGCCAATGAAAGCCTGAGATTATGAGGTTCTTCTTTAAAGTGTGGTCATTTTTCCTCTATGTCCCTAAACGCAGAACCATCGGCAGGCATTTGAAGAATGTCATCTCCACTTCTTTTGCATACATGATAATCCATAAATTGCACTAAGCTTTCACACCTAAATAATTGTTGCATACGTGGAGTAATGGGAATATAACATAGAACCTTGCCAGGCACCTTTTTTGTTAGTTGATTTTTTCAATATCTATTGATATGACATTCAAGGCATTCTGTTGCAAATTTATGTTGTTTATGATATATAATCTGATCATTGGGACATGCATCTATTGCTTGATAATCCATTCCAATATCTTTCATAATGATAGATAATTTTTGGTATGAGTGAGGTAGAATAGATGGTGGTGGTAAAAATAAATCACCTATAAATCTAATAAAAATTAATTTAATAATATAAAGAATATTAATGGTACATATTTCACCCTTTATTTACTAGTGATGAAATAACAACAAAAATATATGAAAAAAGATGACATATATAACATACCTTAACATATGTGAGATTGTTATGTTGGATAAATCACTCATAACCTTCAAGTTCACCAACAACAATATAGTAGAGAGAAGATTTGTTTGGGGGCCTTCATAAAGGGGATCATGTCTCTTCTCAAGTACAGGTAAATCATAAACAACATCAAAGTCCTCTAGTTGATCATCATGATCAACAGTTTCAGTACTAAATGTGTCATGGATCAATCTATTTGTACCATCATTTTCAACTGTGTTTTCTGGCACATGATCATCTTCTTCCATAGGATCATTATCTTTGACTTCCATGTTCATGCCTCCATGTTCCTCCACTTGGAAAATCACATTGTTTGATTCATCATAGTCCATATAATGTGCCCTAGGGAGCCCCACCTATATAATAATGACCAATATAAAAAAACCATGATCATGATCTCATTATGAAGTGATTTTTAATGTATATAAATTATCAAAATTATATAAACATTTTCAAATGTAGTATATATAAAAACATATAATGAACAACTTACCAATGAACGATAATTAAGCCCCCCTTCACTGTGACCATGCTCCCTACAATGCTTCTCAAATGTTGTGATTAAAATTCTTCTCATCTTTAAGCCCTTGAAATTTTGTAGGGACAATAGCATTTCCCATCACCTTTTCTTTTCAAGTTAGACCATAATCTAGGAATTGTCTCCCTATTTTGTTCTTGAACAATATTATCTGACATGATTTTTATTCAAAGGCAACAAAATCACACTATAAAAAATAATTTAGTCTATAACCTTCACAAACCTGACAAAATGTTGTCGCATTCATGAAAAATACAGTAACAATTTATATTTTGTACTTGATTAACTTTGACTATTATTTTTTACTTTTTTAAATTCCTCTTTTTCATCATAATTTTGATGACCTTTCACCTTAATTGTCGTTGAAAATCATATACGTTGAAATTCTGACGAACATCGGGTAATTGTGAAAAAAGAATAAAATGACATGATTAACCTCTTAATTTCCGACGACACAAAGAAAACAACAAGGTTCATCAGAAAATGCACACAAATGAGTTAGTGAAGGGTCGAGAGGATTTTGGACCTAGTAAGAGGATGAGAACCAACCTCAAAAGGAAGGCTAAGAACCCCCCTCCAAATCTTCAAGATTTGAAAAAAGTAGTGTTGAATATGACTCAACTAGAAGAAGAGTTTGTTGAGGCCCTTAAGAACCTAACCTAGTCTATTTTTCTTTCTCTAGGTTTTTTGTTGTATTTTTTGCTCTCTTTTTTTGCTAGTTTTCTATTGTTGGTTATCATGTGTATCTATTGGGAAACTTATATTGTTCTAGATGATTAATCTTATCTTTATATATTTATTTTTCTCTATTTTTAAAGGGTTTTGGGTCCCTTCAAAACCTTTTTTTACTCTAATAAAAACTGTGTTCATTATAGATCACTTGTGGCCTTGTTTTCTATGGACAACAAACTCACAAATTTCATCAATTAGAGAAGTTCATGTCAAGTTCACCAAATTGTATAAACTGGGAAATTAGGGGGAAAATAACATGAAACCATACAATACCACCACAAAATCCATAATTCATTTAAACAAACCTAATCTATGTAATAGAAAAATTAAATGAAAATGCAAATAACTATAAACAAGTGAAAACCAAGCATCTCATTCAACGAGCCTCCATTACTTCTTCTTTCTTCTATTCTAATGATGCTCATAAAATTTTGGTGCATAAACACATTTGAAAGCTAAAAATAATGATATGATAGCAATACAAGAAGATTCAAAGATTGTGGTTAAAGAAATTGGATAAATTATAGCAATTCATAGATATTTTTAGGTTGATAGGATGAACAAGATCAAGTTGGAACTTAAGACAAACAATGGTTAGGATGGCATGAGAGGAGGAGTTAAGTATGGTCAAATGAGAAAGTAATATTATTAAGTGGAGGAGGAGGAGAGTGAAAGAGGAAAAATGATAGAGTTAACTAGAAAAGGAAATTAGTAACCAGAAGCATTAAGTGGAAAGAAAGTGGAAAGGACAATTGTTAAGTGGATGAGGAAAATAGAAAGAAATGGAGTTAAGTGGAAGAAAAAATAAAAATAAAAATATTAATTCTTCCACATATTAGCGAGTGAAAGAGTTAAGTGGGGAGGAAGATTTGGTAAGTTGATAAGTGGAGAGAGAAATGAGAAGGTGGAAGAGTTAAGTAGGGTTGAAAATAAATAAATAAATTTATTTATTTCACCCACATTTGATAGATATTTAAATAAATTTAGAATTTATTTAATTACGAGGATTTTGGATTAAGGTATTAAATAATTTTAAAAATTCTGTAATCAAGAGCTATTAGAGGGATTAAATAACTGGGTAATCATTTCATTGTAGAAGAATGATAAAAAATGATTGATTAAGGATGGATAATGGATTTTAATTAAAAAATTTAGATGAAGTCATAATTACATATAGTATGCTTTTGTTTCTATAATTTATTTTGTTTATCACACTTTGTGATCCACCATCATTTTTCTCCTTCAACTCTTTCATCTTGATCATGGATCAAAGAGTGTCATCCAAAACATTGATGTAGAAAGAAAAAAACACAATCAATTTCAGAAACAACAACACACTATAGGATGGATTGTGGAAAACTATTATATTCAATAATTAAATAATTAAAAATTATTTAATTATGAGGAATTAGAAGAATAAAATTACTCCTAGTTAAATAATAAAATTATTCAATTAGTTTTAGATGAAAAGTTAGTGAAAATGTCAATGCAAGGCTAGGACAATATTTCCTTACTAGCTACTAGAAGTGCACAGAAATATTCTCTAGATGTTCCAAATGAATTGAAGCTTTTTATTATATATATTAGTGTGCAAGTCAAATGTTTTGTACTTCAAGTGAAAGCATAATTTTTTGTACTTAATTAGAAGGAAGTGTATAAAACAAAGATTTAAATTTTGAAATTCAAAAAAGAAATTGTTTCTCAATTCTTAGAACTAGCTTAGAAATTTTTATAAATTATAAATTATAACTAAAATGATGAATAAAGGAAATAACACATATAAAATTAGAATACAATCATTTATTAAAGAATACTTATACAAAATACAATTAATATATCCTAATAGTAAATAAATCAAAATTCGCTCAAAAGTAAATAAGAAAAGTGCAAAAAGGTATAATTTTTACCATTGTTCAAAACCACTTATCCTTATTAGAATGGATTTATTTATTTTTTCTAGAGTTTCATATCAAATCTAGTATCATGTAGTTATGGAAGGAATGAAAGGTTGAAATTTTTTCCATCAAGCACAAAGAACTAAAGAGTATCCTTCTACACCAAAATTCCCAAAGCTTCCTACCTTGTGAATCTCCAAAGTTTTTCCATGTAGAAGGATACCTTGTGATATGTTGTTACGATTGTAATGCTAAAATTTGAACATGAATGAAAGAAAGACAAAACTAAAAATTTATATTCAAATCAAAGAAAAACCTCTAGAAGAGTGGAAAAAATAATGACATAAAAAACCTACTCAAATTTTACCAAAACCTCCATTATTGAATAACTTGATCCAATGAAAAGATGGTATGTAAATCCTACTTTGCTTAAAGTTACATGGTTTAACATGTACTTAGCAAGAAGATAATGGATGAACAATGGATGGGGTGCTTGAATTTATAGACTTTTGGATGGATAAATAGATAGCTAAGATTTAAGGAGGACATCAATGATGAGGAATTCTTGTGGAGGAATTGCTTAATATCAAGGAGGAAATAAAGGCATGAGATGGAGGTAGTTAGAATGTGAATGACAAAGATTTATTTGGTAAATATACTAAGTTGTTTTGACCATGAGAGGAATAATGAACATGTACATATAGTGAGGCAAGATTCTTGGACTTGTTGGAGGGAATAGTAAAACCATAAGGACAAGTTTTATTTTGTCCTAATTATTAATGGGTTGTGTTGAGGGAATGTATGCCTGATTATTTTGGCCACAGGTGAAGGATAGATAATAGTTATAAAAGAACATTGTTTATTAATTTAATTGATATATTGTGAGGATATGTAAAAAGGTGTTAATTAAATAATATATTAGAGGATTTGGATGATTGGATCTAGGGAAATGTGTAGGTGTCTATAAATCCCTTATATTCAAAAGAATTCAATTCTTTCATAATGAACATCTAATATTTTAGAAGTATTATTAAACTATTATTCACATGTATACGCTTTAATTGACATTCTTAACTGGATTTAGCTTTGCACAAACATTCTAGGAGAATTTGCAGAACTCAAGATTATTGCTTTTGATGATTCATATATATTTTAGATGTCCCAAAATAACTTGTCCCCTCATGACATATCAATAGACCTTCAAAACATTTTATAAATATTTCTATTACATAGATGTCAAGAAGCACTAGGGAAATCAAAATACATTATGTAAAGTGAATAATTTCTTTTTATATATCACAAAGGAAAAGATGGTAGGTGCAATGAAGCAATAGTCCCAAATATATCCTTGATCTCTAGTTTTGTCTTTATATAGAAATAATCTAATATATTTTATTCTAAAGTGATAAGATTTCTATCAACCGTTATGTTGGGTCCAAAAATTGTAGCTCCATTTTCTAGAATAAAAAACTCATCCACAAGATAAAAGTTTTCATCATGCAAGTGAAATTTTTTTGTCAACAAATCATGGAGGGTTGAAATTCAAATATATGAGAGTCAAAACCCCTTGGAGGATCTTTGAGAAGGTTTATAATTTTTTGGATGGTGTTTGTGGCATTTGAGTGCAAGTCATCACTTGATAGAGCTCATCTGCAATGGCTAGGACCTATTAAAAGGTCCAATTTTTCAAGTTAAGTATGAAACTTTAGGGAGGGTCTTGGGTGACTTAAAGTACCCCACATGTATCTCCTAATGTGTTAGAAGTAATTTACCCTTTCTCTTTTGAGTTTCTTGGCTTTTAATATTCCACTTGTGCAATGTCACTTGGAAACAATTGACCTAGTCTTACTGTATTAACTTTAGAACTTCACATGTTACATGTGATTGACTTAAATATTTCAAAAGAAATTATTCCATGACATGTTGAGTCTATATATCTCGTATCCTTAATTATTATTTGGTGGGGAATTACATCAGGTATCAAAGACCATGCATTACAACACTATGATGTCTAGTAATGTTACTGCCCATGTGACTTGGTGTACTTGGAATACAGTGGCATAAATATTTACTTTATGATTTGGTTGTGAGCTTGATGCTTGGGTGCCTTTTGAGGAATTTCAATGAGTTTAGTGTGATACAAATTGATTATCATGCAATGGAAGGTTGAAATTAAAATATATGAGTCACAAAACCCTTGGAGGATCTTTGAGAAGGTTTATAAAATTTTGGATGGTGTTTGTGGTATTTGAGTGCAAGTCAGTCCTTGACAAAGCCCATCTATGATGCCTAGGACCTAGTAAAGGTCCATTTTTTCAAGTTAAGTTAGAAAATTTATGGAGGGTCTTGGGTGAATTAAAGTACTCCACATATCTTTAATAATGTGTTATAAGACTTGTAGCCTTTCTTGTTAGATTTTCTTGGCTTTTAATCTTCCACTTGTGCAATGTCACTTGGCGACAATTGACCTAGTCTTAAGGTTTGAGCTTTATAAATTCACATGTTTCATGTGATTGACTTAAATATTTCAAAAAAAATTATTCCATGATAGTTTGAGCCTATATATCTCTTACACTTAATGATTCCTTGGTGGCAAATTACATCAGGTATAAAATCCCATGTATTGCACCACTGTGATGTTATGTTAGTGCCCATGAGACTTGTTGTACTTGGCATAAAATGACATATGTAATTTATTTATGATTTGGTTGTTAGATTTATTATTAGGGATAGAAATAAAAATGGTTTGAAAATATATGTTGAACAAGAACTAACGAATGGGATGGAGGTATTGGGGGACACGATCACACCAATTAGAACAACTATGAGGGAATTGGGGTGAGGGAAAACACTAGTGCACACATCACACACACACACACACACACACACAGGCTCAAAAACCTCTACCCTATATTCATTAGTGAAAATAATAAGAACACTAGTAAAATAGTTCAAGAATCAAGCTAGAATAAGGAGTGCCTTGCCAGACATTTTAATTAGATTAGTGTGATGCAACCCAATTATCATATAGTGGATGGTTGAAAGTAAAATATATGAGAGTAAAAAAAACATTGGAAGATCTTTGAGAAGGTTTAGAGTTATTTAGATTGTGTTTGTCAAATTTGAGTGCAAGTCAGTTCTTGATAGAGCTCATATGTGATGCCTAGGACCTAGTAAAAGGTCCAATTTTTCAAGTTAAATTTGAAACTTTATGGAAGATCTTGGGTGACTTAAATTACCCCACATATATTTCCTAATATTTTAGAATATCTTTACCCTTTCTTGTTAGACTTTCTTGGTTTTAAATCTCCCATTTGTGCAATGTCACTTGGTGACAATTGACCTAGTCTTAAGGTTTGAGATTTACAACTTCAAATGTTTCATGTGGTTCACTTAAATATTTCAAAAAAGAAATATTCCATGATATTTTGACTCTATATATCTATTATACTTAATTATTCCTTGTTGGGGCATTACATTAGGTATCAACACCCATGTATTGCAACCCTATAATGTTACATTATTGCCCATGTGACTTTTTGTACTTGGCATAAAATGGCATAAGTAATTGGTTTGTGATTTTTTTGTGAGATTCATGCTTGGGTGGATTGTGAGGCATTTCAATTAGATTAGTGTGATGCAACCCAATTATTATGTAGTGGAGGGAGGATATCTCCTAGTTTAGTTTGCACCTACCAGACATGGGTAGATACCCCTTCTTGAGGCTATTTGAGATATTTATAGCTCATTATATGGAGTGTTGATCCTATATAGATCCATTGTTGAGTCTTAGGATAGTTTAGAGTGTGTGTATGCCTTTGTAAATTATTATTGGGTTGCTTGGTTTGACCTAACAATTTTTATTTTCCCCTCATTTCTAACTCATATCATAGTCCCTAATTTTTCCCTCAATCCCACTTTTCCTTCTGTACTATCATAAATTATAAGCACCTAATGTTATTATAGTTGGAATAACATAGGAAATTTATTTAATAAGAGGGGAGGGGTGAATCATTACCCTTAAAAAAATTTAACCATTCATTTTGATCTATTGCATTGAATACAACGCATAAGATGAACATAAAGTAAATATTCCAAATCATAAATTATGCAACACATAACACATATATTTTGGTCATGCATAAATCCTTTGTTAGAGGAAAAAACTATGATGGGATGACACCCACAATCCTTTACTACTGTAGTAAAAAGGTTTCTTGGTTGGAGCTACAAATTTATCTACTTCTGATAGCTTACCCTATTAGGAGTACTATACTCGGTTAAGAGTAGAAAAGACTTATTCAGTCTACCTTGTTAGAGGATTTCATAATCTCTAATCTAAGAGATGTACCTGGTTAAAGGATTTACAAAATATAAGACCTGTTAGGGCCTACCCACAAGTGGGATTTGTACTTCACTATTTACAACAAAATTTACTATAAAATGTCTAATAAAAGTGCATCAATCTAATGTTGTCCAGACTTAGTGTGCTCTATATCTCTATTACCTTATTCTGCACTTGGCAGCTTAGTATCATAAGATTTACTTCATTTTTCATACTTCTCCCTTGCTTCACCTTTCAACATCTTCATCAACTCTTTCAAATCTATCAACAATATTTACAATATCAACCCTTTCCAATGTCAACTCTATGTAATGAAAAATCTCTTCCAACTCTCTTCTCAATGTTCAAAATTGATATCTTATACAATATTCAAGCGGTTTAACTAGATCTAGGGCTTCAAGAATCAATGGTGGAGATTAAGTTCTTAAACTTATGTTACATCTCCAATGTCGTATGCCTTCTAAAACTTCATTAATTGATCTACCTTGTGATCCTTTCCAATCATGTGTTTGGATTCCCAATGACTCAACTAACTTTTACCTTGAATTATGTGCAACACTTCCTTCTCAGTGTCCAAATCCAATATATCTAATTTCAAATGAAAATTCATTTGTGGAGTGCTTAGTAAACATGCTTATGCTTACTCGATAAAATTTGTACTATCTTCTCAATATTTGTGAGTTCTTGGTAACTATCTTTGCATGACTCGATATATATATAGCTTGCTCAGTGCTTGATACCTTCTTGGTACCTGATAAGTGCTCAGTGCTCGGTGGTTGTCTCGGTTGCCTTTACCAACTATGTCTTCTTCATTGTATGACTTCCTTCCTTTGGTTTCTATCACCGATATATGACTTTGCAGAAAACTAATGACAAAAAACTCTCTTTAGGAATAACAATCTCCCCCTTTGACATTAGTTTTGCATTTTGATAAAAACCTTCAAAGTCATCAAAATCTTCAAAACTTCAAAAATTTATGACTCCCCCTTTGATAATTCTTCTCAAAATTTTAGTACTTATATCTCCCTTGTGCATATCTCCCTTTACTATTTTCAAAACTTCCACTTTACTATCAAAACTTCTGCTTTACTATATATATCCCCCTTTTTTGATAAACATGCCAAAAATTTCCTACTTAGTCTTGTCTTCCAGAGGTATCTTGTCAAAAATGTGTTTATACTTAGCCTTTGCATTAGATAGGCCTACCTCCTAGCTATCCTTTAGTGTTTGCATAAGAACTATTTGAGTAGAAACATTTTCTGCCATACTAGTGTGAGATATGAAATATTACATTTGAATATATGTATGTATCAGGATTAGATAAGATGCTCTCATTTTTATCCTTAGATATACAAATGAAGTATCCAAATTGATTAACCCCAAAGGAAGGATCAATACATAAATGAATCAATCATTTACGAATTAGTGTAAAAAGGAAGATCTTAAATTCTTATTTTATAGAAGAGAGTGTGTGTGATAGATTTAATAACTTTAATTGAAATGAATAGGAGAAATGTACTAACCTTGAAATGTTGCAGATCTAAAGAATGCTGTTTTCTGAAGCCTGTGTTGAGTTTTTGGAAAATCTGAGACCGGATCTGGAATAGAAATGCAAAGACAAACAAAACCCAGAAATATTTTTCTGTTCTGACATAGTTCCAATTTGTACCCTCAAGTCAATGTCACCATTGACCCAAAATTTCTGATTGCATCCTAGGGCCGGATCAACCTAAAATGTCTCAGACTGAAATTTTGTTTTTGGATCCTGAAATTTTTCCGAAAAGGGTATCTAAATCTCTATCCTGATCTGTTGTTCCAAACCTGTACCAACAAGAAAAATGGTTTGTTTGCTGGGGGGAGGGGTTTGCCTTAGTCAAACCCTGATTTAGGAATTAACCTTGAAATCAATAATTGAAATAAAGAATGCTAGCAAGTAGTAGAATTAAATCTAATAATTAAGCTATGATATTCAATAGATATGCAATTATATTTTGAATGTAAAAAAGTATGTAAATATGAAAGCTTGGACTCAATTAGAAACCATATACCTCCATGATTGTATGCTTGAAATCCACCTTGAAGAGATAATGAATGAATGTTTGAGGATGAAAAAAGGATCTTGAAGGAAGATCACACCACCATGATGGATAGATCTAGGGTTTGAATGATGAATCTTGAATTCTTGAACCAAATCCCTTCAAAGGCTTGAAGGCTTGAATCCTTGATCTTCAAGGGAGAACTTGAATGCTTGAGAGGAAGACTTGAATACTTTGAAAGCTTGAAAAAATGTAGAACAATGGATTCTTGAACTTCTCTTAATTCTTGATTTTATAATTCATACTTCACATAGATTAGAGATCTTAGTGCTTCACATGGAGAGACTTTGTGCTTAACTTCACTTAGAGAAAATGAGATGAGAAAACTTCCTTTTATATGAAACTAGGGCACCATCTTCTAGAGAGGCTGACATAGGAGAATTAAATTCCATTGAGACCCATACCCCTAGAAGAGGACCTATATTAAATATAATTTAAGAATCACCGCTTTGAAACCCAAAATAGTCAACCCGGAAGCAGGAAATGGATTTTTGATGACCTCTGGTAGCCGATAGACCTCCATATTTGAAAGGGGGACCCAGGTCAAGGTTGAGGTCACCCTTGACCTAGGTCAAGGTCAAGGTCGACCTTGACCCAAGGATTCAGAACCCCTAGGAAACATGTCAGATGGGATGGAAGGTGCCAAGAGAGGCCCAATCAGGGTCCTACACAGGCAAAGAAGTAAGAGAGGGTGCAAAAATGCGGGGAAAATGTGATGGTGGTAAAAAAAACCCCCTAAGGAGGGATAAATGTTCTTTTCATGGAAGTGCTTCCATTTTAAGGCAATACATTAAGCCCCCACTTTAGCAGAAGTATAGAAATCTAACATACTTGTGGTAAAGTTAGAAGAAAAACCTTGTGCATTGTAACAAGGTAGAACATCACAAATTCAAGGACATGAGCCCCCAAACCAAGGATTCTAACTCAACACACATACATAAAGATATGAAAGTAGAGAGAAATTAATAATAGAAAACATAGATGATTACATAAGCAAGACAAGAGAAACACTATAGATAACATAGCTTCATGATCTAATCCTACTAGCATGAAAGCGAAAGAGAGCAAAGAGATAGTGATTACCTCTCCTAGTAAGATACCCACCTTACCATGAATCACCAAGGAGGGAGAGCCCAATAGGTTCACCCATAAACTATTCTTTTTAATTGTAATGCATCTTCTGGCTGCTTTTGAAATATCCATAGATCCACATTCTTGTATCATTATGGAAATATAGAAAATGTGTGTCTTTTCAGTATTTAGAAACTTATGTACGTTACCTTTCAAGGATTCAGCATATTGTAAAATTGAAAATGTGTATCTCTTCAAGATTTAGCAACTTATGTGTGTTACCTTCTAAGGATTTAGCATGTTGTAAAATGTAAACTAATGTAAACTATAGTATAAGGGAGACCCTATATATGCCCCCCTCCTTATCATGACTACCCACTAGGTAAGATAAGGAACAGAAAGAGGATACCTACTTCACAAGGTAAGGAGATATCAAGCTTAACAACAATATACATTATATCCTTAGTAAAGAGTATTGACCCTTACCTCTAAGAACATAGATAATCATGAAATGGATATGTCACATATGGAAAAAGGATCCTCAAAGAGGAAGAGATCTTATTAGAAAGACCCCCACCGTAGAGGAGTTCTTAGGATAAAATGTCATCTTCTAAAGAAAAGGGAGACCAAATATTCAATCATCAAGCCCCCTGCGATGAAGAGGAAGAAGAATCTTGGAATGAAGGAATCAAACTCTAACCCAAAGCAAAGGTAAGAGATTATAACAAACATAATTTGCAAGATAAAGAAGAGGTGATGACCTAGGACAATCACCTCTCATATAAGAGGGTATCCATGGTCAAAACATATGTCTTTATAAGGAAATAATGTTGTATGATAAACAAATGCCACTAAGCTAAGGAAAGTAGATCCTTAGATAGAGGAAGAAGGGAAAATACCTTTCCCCCCAGGGGTGAAAGCAAGGGATATATCAAATTATATCAAGAGATATTGTAGAAAATTCATATATTTACAAAATAAATGTCCTAGAAAAGATATCATAAATGATTATAAGCGAAGAAAGTATGTGTCATAATAGAAAATTATAAGGATAGAATGTAGAAATAATAACCCATTAAACTCAAAACAAAATATATGCTAAAGCAAAATGGATCCTAGAAGACTATAAACAAATACCTCTTGCCCCCCAGTTAAGAGACAAGAGGAGAAATATGATCTAACTTATAGAAGAACAAGGGGAATTTCCTATATCAAAATTATGAATAAATTGTAATACTGCTCGGGAATGAGATATAATTCCTAAAGAAGCTCTTTCTCGAACATATAATTTGAAATGCACACAATCAGAAAGTAAATGTGTATTACTATAATGAAAAGGACATATGTATTTAGAGAGCATTCTTCAGAATAGGTTTAAATATTTCTTTCTTAGAATTCATTAACTGGACATACACTTTCTTAGCCACATCTTGACGAGTATCAGGGTGATCTAAGGAAGGTGTTGGAAGAAGAACATGAAGAGGAGGATGATGGTTAAGATCAAACACCTTGATTGGAGGAGGTGGGAAACCTATACCATGCATATCTTGTTTAGGAGATGAATGAATTGGGTTTTTAATGCCTTGTTCATTGATACCAAGCCCTAAACCTTTATAGCCTTATTTGTCCACCATAGTATATTTGGTAGTGTACCTATCTTGCAAAGCTTCTACAAGAGGATATTGATTATGGTGTTCATGAGAAAATTTTGTATATGGTGGAATGATAGGATTAGAAGAGTTTTATTTGTTTTTCCCTTTAATATCATCATGGATTGGATAAGAAGGGGAAGGTAAATGAAAGAATTCTCAAACATTAGTATCATGAATCCTATTTTGAGCCCCATCATAAATGTGGGAAGAACTAGGGATTGAACATGGAGAAATAGAAATAGGAATATTTGGAATTGGAGTAGGCATTATAGGATTAGGATTAGGAGGATTATGAACTATATTAGGAATGATAGGATTAGGATTAGGAAGATTAGTAAATGGGATATCATCTACCCAATTCTTCACATAATCTAAAAGAGAAATAAATCCACTACACAAATCCTTGATGAAAGTTTTGAAAGTGGGAAGACTAGTATTAGTTAATATCAAAATAGCATAAGCAAGTGAAACATGAAGATTGAAAAACATAATGAAATGATTGATACTCTCATGAACATCACAAGTACTATAAAGAGATGCTAAAAGAAGCATAATGAGAAAAGTAACCATACCCCAAATCATCTTAAAGATCTTCATAGTGAATGAAAGGCAAGAAATGTTTTTATATTTTTATGAGTATGTAGATTTTTTTCTATTTTGAAATGCAAGAGCATAAAATAAAACTAATTTAATATGAAATATCTAGTCTTTAAGAAAAAGAGGCAAAGCATCTAACACAAAAAATAAAGAGTTGTCTATCGCAGATTCACCAAAATGTAAGATATGAAATATTACATTTAAATAGATGTATGTATTAGGATTAGATAAGATGCTCTCCTTTTTATCCTTAGATATACAAATAAAGGATCCAAATTGATTAACCCCAAAGGAAGGATCAATACATAAATGAATCAATCATTTAGAAATAAGTGTAAAAAGGAAGATCTTAAATTCCCATTTTATAGAAGAGAGTGTGTGTGATAGATTTAATAACTTTAATTGAAATGAATAGGAGAAATGTACTAACCTTGAAATGTTGCAGATCTGAAGAATTTATTTTTCTAAAGCCTGTGTTGTGTTTCTAGAAAATCTGAGACCGGCTCTAGAATAGAAACACAGAGATGAACAAAACCCAGAAATCTTTTTCTGTTCTGACATAGTTCTGATTTGTACCCTCAAGTCAATGTCACCATTGACCCAAAATTTCTGATTACACCCTAGGGAAGAATTGACCTAAAATGTCTCAGACTGAAATTATTTTTTCAGATCTCAAAAGTTTTTTGAAAAGGGTATATGAATCTTTGTCCTGATCTATTGTTTCGAACCTGTACCTACAAGAAAAATGGTTTGTTTTTTGGGGGGAGGGGTTTATCGTAGTCAAACCCTGATTTAGTAATTAACCTTGAAATCAATAATTGAAATAAAGAATGCTAGCAGGTAGTAGAAGTAAATCTAATAATGAATCTATGATATTCAATAGATATGCAATTCTATTTCGAATGTAAACAAGTATGTAAATATGAAAGCTTGGACTCAATTAGAAACCATAAACCTCCATGATTGTATGCTTGAAATCCACCTTGAAGAGATAATGAATGAATGTTTGAGGATGAACAAAGGATCTTGAAGGAAGATCACACCACCATGATGGATAGATCTAGGGTTTGAATGATGAATCTTGAATTCTTGAAATAAATCCCTTCAAAGGCTTGAAACATTGAATCCTTGATCTTCAATGGAGAACTTGAATGCTTGAGAGGAAGACTTGAATACTTTGAAATCTTGAAAAAATGTAGAACAATGGATGCTTGAACTTCTCTTAATGCTTGATTTGATAATTTGTACTTCACATAGCTTAGAGAGACTTAGTGCTTCACATGGAGAGACTTTGTGCTTAACTTCACTTAGAGAAAATGAAAGGAGAAAACTTCCTTTTATATGAAACTAGGGCACCATCTTCTAGATAGGCCAACATAGGAGAATTAAATTCCATTTAGACCCATAACCCTAGAAGAGGACCTATATTAAATATAATTTAAAAATCCTCACTTTGGAACCCAAAAGAGCTGACCCAGAAGCGGGAAATGGATTTTTGATGACCTTCGGTAGCCGACAGACCTCTACATTTGAAAGGGGGACCCAGGTCAAGGTCGAGCTCATCCTTGACGTAGGTCAAGGTTGAGGTTAACCTTTACCCAGGGAGTCATAACCCCTAGAAAATATGCCAGATGGGATGGAAGGTGCCTAGAGAGGCCCAATCAGGGTCCTAAATAGGCAGATAAGTAGGAGAGGGTGCAAAAATGAGGGGACAATGTGATGGTGGTAAAAAATACCCCCTAACAAGGCCTTAACATTCTTATCATGTAAGTGCTTCCATTTTAATATGATACAACTAGTAATAGTGTCTAATGAACTGTCATCGAGGGTGGCAATTAAATCTTTGGCTTCATTTAAGTGATTTTGCATAGACTCCATGTGGGGAATGAGTGTAGCTTGCATATAAAGGAGTTCTAATCTTGGTTTATGCTCTGCATTTATGAGCTCTTTCTTCTTTCCCATGAGTACCTTGATCTTTGAGTAATAAGCCTACAAGGATCTAGGCTCAGTGGAAATGCTCTTTAGCTGCTCGGTCATCTCTTGTTCAATAGTTGCCTCTTTCTCCTTGATCTCTTTAAGGAATTGGGAAATGGACCAAAATTTCTAAAAGAGTAATACAATATCAGAAACTTTTCTCTCCATATTAGTGCATGCTTCAGAAAGAGTTACTTTGTCAAGTGCAATATACTTCAAAATTTCTTCTAATAATTTTTTATCCATGCTCTTTTGATGAATTTTCATCATCCCATTGATTGTTTCTTGATATGGTTCACGCACTTGTTTAATCAATTCTACCACTTGATCAAGTATATTTTCTTCTTCATTTGTAGTAGCATCAGGTACAATCTCTTGTAACACTTCTTTGACATCTTCTAAAATAGTATTTTCTTTCTTCTTTTGAAGTGATTTATTTTGTATGGCCTTGAGTCTTATTAACTCAACATATTCCTTCATCTCATTAGGGTCTATATTTTCCAGATCTACCTTAGGTAGTATGATCGATTGGCTCATGTCTATATGTTTCCTCTTCTTTGATTTCACCTATGCTAGTAGTCCTCATCTCTCACCTATGCAGGAACCTATGCAGATGTAGTAACCTATGATGCAAAAGGCATCTATCTTGAAGATAGTATCTATGATGAGGATGGAATCTATCCTGAAGTTAATCCCTGAGATATCCATGGCATCGGTGCTATGACTAGAGTCTGAACAACAGTAACCATAGGAGGAACCTATGAGGAAGATGAAACCTATGTAAAAGGAACCTGTGATGTAGGAGGAACCTATCTTGAATATGGTCCCTGAGTAGCCACTAATTGTGTAGGATGTCTGATCTATACCCTGACGTATCTTTCCTGACCACCATGACCTCTACCCCTACTATCATCACCATTGCTAGAGAATCTGTAAGAAGTAGACCTGATGGCTCCACCACCTCTTTCATCATCATCATCATCATTATCCTCATCTACCATCACTAGAACTGCCTCCTCATGAGAGGTCAAACATGGAAATGAATGTCGCACAAAGTATGTTGAAAAATCTATAGTCATCCCAGCATCTATAATATCAGGAGAAAGTTCCCATCAAATAGGTACTAACTATAGATGCTCAATGAGTGTGGTGTCATATCTCGGTCTCAGGATGCACTGTGCCTCCTCATCCCATGTCCTAGCATAATTTTTCATACACTGGGGCATCCACCTGATACAAATCATGATATAAGTGAGCCAGGAGATAGGTACCCCAAGCTAAACATCAAGGACTCTGTAGTAATCCTCTATTAATTTATCCCATCCAACGAAAAATCCCTATGCACTCCTATCAGGTACAAGGAAACCGTCGATCAACCTTGCTAACATGCCTGGCAGTGCGAGACCCTGTCTCTCTATCCACTCCCAAGTAATGTGGAGCTCTATAATCAATGGATCCTTGAATACTCTAATAGCAACACCATTATAGGCTCATCTGGTTGAATCATACTATGAAAACTCTCCCATGACCGGTATGTGGAGAATCCTCCATACATCCTCTGGAGTCACAGTAATCTCGCTAGTGGGAAGGTGAAAGGTGTTATGCTCAAAATGCCACCTCTCTATCAAAGTTGTTAATAAACCTCAGTTGACCCTATACTCAGGCATCTCTAATAGAAACCCTAGCCTCCAGCGGCCAATATCTCTATAGTCCTTGGATGATAATAATTGAATCATGGATAAAACTCAAGGATAAGGTCCTCATGTCTACAAGGTGCCTCTATCAACCTACAAAGGTAAGCACATGGAAAAATCAGACTTGGGGCAAACAAGAAAGTAAAAATAGGACACATTTAACATATAACTCTTCTAACAAGTTCACGTAGACAAATACATTTGGATTGTGCTAATTTTTAGACTTAAAATCTAAGTTTCTAGCTCATTACCCTGAAAATGACATTTCAGGGACTATAGTTGACGTTTCTACTAGAAACAATCTTTCGAATGGGAAATGATATTCTATTCCCTGTAAATGACTATTCTTCCTAGAGATGATGGTTCTCTGATGAGAAATGACATTTGACTAACCGTAAATGATTGTTTATTGAAAATGATCTTCTACAAATGGGAGATGACACTTGAACAACTGGAGGTGATGAAACACCCCAAAAATTATAGTTCATTAACTAGATATGAATTTCTACGCTAAAAGAAATAAATTTGAAAAATGAAAGCAAAAACATGCATTAATGACAAATTTGATAGAAGGATTTCGATGATATACCACTCGAGGGTAGTCGACAGGTCACTGGCATTGACAGATAGTCTTGAACCGATGATTATGCACAGGGATCGACATTTTCTCTATGAGCTCTACAATTATCTCACTGTGAATAGTAAAAATGAATAGTAATTTTTGAAATTTTACCCTATTTAATCTCATTTTGGGGGTAGTTAATTTCAAAATTTTAACCCAAACTATTGCTCATTCATTTCACCTTTTTGTCTCTAACTTCATCCTATAGAGTTTAATTTTGACCAAACGAGAAGCAGTTTCTTTGTGATTCTTTCCACTATCTTTTCTATTGGAATCAAAATCTCCATTCCAAGCTTATCATTCTCATCCAGATGTTTTCACCTGGAAATAAAGCAAATCTCATGTCCATTTTAATTCTAAGGGGGCATAATCAATCATTCCAATCAAGTGATCATACTATCAAAATCTTTCCAACAACTGGGGAATTATCAAATTCTGATTTGACTCTCTAATTGATCAAGTTATCAAGTAAATCAATTCCCAATAGCCAAGGAAATATTCATCAAACATAATATAAAGTCGACAGTACTAAATCAACAAATCATCAAATCTAGGAACAAATGATTTCAACGCTTCACATCAAATTGCTTTCTCTTATCAAAATTCAAGTTGTCAACATCAGTGGAGATATCAATTTCAATGCACCGCATCAAATTGATAGTATCTTCATTTGAACCAATCAAACTCTCAAATAGTGATTAGTTTCAATGCTTCACATCAAATTGACCATTTGTTGAAATCTTTGCTAGAAATCAGTTTCATTGCATCACATCAAACTGGTTGTCCAGTCAATCTTTCTGAATTAGGTCTCAAGAAAGATATCAATTCCATTGCATCACATCAAACTGAGTACTGGATCAAGATTTTAGACATTGATGTAACAGTAATCAATTTCATCACTTCACTTCAAATTGATTAGGTGTTATTATCCTCAATAATCAGACAGGTAGTCAGTTTCACCACTTCACATCAAATTGATTCCCTAGTCATCACATTGCTCTCATCAAGCAATAAAAAAATCTCCAGCAGCTTCAATCAATTTTTGTCCAATCAAGTTCAAAATTGATTTCTAATCAAGAATAGTTGCATTGCTTCATATCCAGCTATTTGATCTCTAGTCAACACCAGATATTCTTTGAATCAACATGTTGATCGCATGTCAATTCAGAGAGGTGCAAATGTAATCACCTAAAAATGGTCTCATGAACTCAAAATCCCTAATCTAAAATCAAGTCCCACAGGTCCTAACGAAGACTATCAACTCAAATCTAATCACAATTATATAATTAAACTAGATAAGTTTAAATATATAATTCATCAATAATATTAATCTTAGATCACCCACCAAGAGGTATTAATTCTTCAATTAACATTGGTCAATTAAATCAAATCAAAATTTAAAATACATGGCTAAGGAAATTAATTAATTCAAAACATTAATATTCCTTCAACTTGCCTGAAAAGACAAACCTCTAACCAATAAGAGGTGATCACATGGATCAACCAAGCTTCCATATTAACCATCCCTCATGGATGTATATCAACCATCAAATTCAATTTTGAATTTGAAGCATTTCCCTCCAACGAAAAAACTATATAATGCAACCTTTCTAGCTCATTTCATATAGGTGCATAGTGAAATTTATCATAGAACTAATGGAAATTTCATTCTAGCAATAATCTAGTTCATTTCATCAATCTAATCTAGTTCAATTTCATGAATTTGATCAAAACAAAGCATAATTGAACATGTTTTGATGCATTTTTAGGCATTCTTGATTGAATCTTCTATTTCATGATTGTCCACTCAATGATCTAATATGCTAATTCTGAGAGCAATAACAATTAGATTACAATCTTCATGACTAGGAAGCACTAATTTGATTTCATTTAGTTTTTTATGTTTTCAATGAATTTGATTTTACTAACCAATTGATATAATGAGTTATTGAGTGGTTGTGTGCAACATTTATTGCAGGTACAACATTTACATATCACAGTTACAAATACTAATAAGCAATAGTAAGACTTTGATTTATAAATGTAGAAACTACCTTTTCTTGTGTCAGATCATTTATGCTCAATAGAATAATGGCATCACATACTCCATTTATCTCTTTCTTAGACTATAGAATCTTCAATCTTTGTTTCTTTGTTCTGGTCGGTAAATGTTGCTCTTCAGCTTCTTCTTCTTTGTTCAACTTGCCAAAAACATAATATTTGTTAATTTCTCATCCTTTATGTAGACAAAATTTTGCCTCTTAATCTCCTTAATTAGATTTTCCAACATTTGCGCTCTTTCGTTCGATCATCTTCTTCATAAATCTCAACTCGGTAAACCATTTCACTTTTACCTCAGAACTTGAACTTTTCTTGGAACTCTCATACTCAGGTTTAACCGCTTGATCTTTTCCTTAGATCTTGTCATTGAATTTTCACATTCGTAGATCTTCTAACAAATTTCATTTAATTCATATCCTCATCCAGCTCATCATCGCTTCGCATTAAATTCGATCTTATCATCATTTATAGCCAATATCCTATACTCGGTAATACTTGCTTTGCAACTCGATAACTGTCTTTGTCTTTATTCACTACTCAGTGTCCAACTCATCTTCAGTTCTCAATGCTTTCCTTTCACTTAGGGTTTGATAACTGTGACCGACTTACATAAATTTCTACTGATTGACTTTGTCTAGCTCGATAAAGTACCTCTTTTAGTCATAACTTTAACTCTTTGCAATTTCTGACTTAATCAATCAATTGTATTGATTTGATAACATTAAATATATAATAGAAAACAATTATATCAACATCACTTCATCATTGTCTAATCTTTATTTGTCACCCATTTAACTTCTCCTCTTAAGATATAGTAACATAATAAAAATAAATTAATCAATTACTTGACATCAATGACAAAATAACAACTAATCTAACCCTTTCTACAATAATGATACTCAGTATCACTTAGTCTTTATCATCTCCATCAGATCTTCATTAGTTGATTAATACTCAACCCATCTCATATGTCTCTGATTTAACTTACCTTGACTACTCAAATATTTCAAATCTTTATGATTAGTATACAACACAAATTCCTTTGGCAATAGGTTGTCAGAATAATGGAAGGGTGTATACTGAGAGGGGAGGGTTGAATTAGTACCCTTAAAAAAATTTATCTATTAACCTTAGTACTCATTACTTGCATAACTGGCCATTTTAAATTTTCTACTTCATGCATGCAATATCATAGCATAAATGTAAATGCATGTAAATAAACATTGAAACATTCATGAAACTCATTTAAACATGACACAAGTATTTGATAACGCAAAAACCCTTGTTAGAAGGTAAAAAATATGGTGTTAATCTTCACTATCTAGAGAATGGAAGGTGCCTATTAGGGCTACAAATTGTGATCACTTCTGATGATCTTACCCTATTAGGAGTAACATGTCATACTTGTTAAGTCTACTCAGTTATGAGATGTACATAAAGACTTTTAAGTCCACCTTGTGAAAGGATTTTACTCCTTGCTACAATTGTTAGAGAGTAAAAAAATATATGACCTAATTTCTACAATCTTACATGGCTGATTACATATCCATTAAGTTCACAAAATATATATCACCTTATTGTGATGGATAACACCTATGTTCTACTCGATAGCCATGTATGTAGTTCTTGATAAACTAAGTTCTCCTTTAGTTTTCCTTGTGCATGAAACTCTCTGTCTGATCCATAGATGTCCTTGGTGGCTACAATCCACATGTTCTTGATTGATTAATAAATAAATATATATATATATATATACAAGATTTTGACCTAATTAGGTTTCACACTTTTCTTGAAAAACTCTAAGATCAAAGGTTTAGAACTTGACCTTGATCTCCTAGTTTGCATGAATACAATCAGTTAACTAATTACATCCATAATTAACACTTTTCTTGATCCACAAGAAACGGTTATCTAGCTAAGAAAAAATTTATTTTAAATACTAAAGTGCTTTAGCTGACGTTTAGCTGAGATCTACTTTTTCTGGTGAAATATTGGCTCTCGGTGTAGACTAGTGCTTGGTAATGTCTCTGTGTTCTGGTGCTCGATGATGTCTCTATAGACTAGTGCTTAGTTGATATACTGCTCAGTTTTCAAAACATTATGGTGACTACTACACTTGGTAAATGTTGTCACTCAGTGAGTGATATGGTTCGGTGATCATGACCGACCGAAACTGTATGCTTGTATACTAATGACAACTTTTGATCCTTTATAGATTATCAATCTCCCCCTTTGGAATTAGTATCAAAAACTTATATATATAGTATATACACCAAGTGCTTTACTTTTACATTGACTCCCCCTATGTGCATGCCTCAGTATGTAGATACAATGTATGTACATGTTTCCCCATTTTTTGAAAGTAATGACAAAGATGTATAACTTACAGCTTGTCAAGTATGTTTGAATGAGATTGTTGAATGGTTTCCATTAGCTTTTCCCATTTCTCCTTCAACTTCTCTAGGGTCATTTTCTCCAATGTGATTTGAGCATGCATATCATAGATTCTCTCTACTACTGACATCTCTGGGGTGGAAATTAGAGTCTTTGTCATAGTCATGTGTGTTGTCAGCAATGTGGCATTCAGTAGTAACATGGCTTGTAGCTGAGTTACTTCATTTCTAATTTTTCTTTCTGCCTTTTGTATTTCAGGTCCTAACCATTTAGATTCAACTAGCTTTTCATAATGCAATTGGAATGCATTTGGCTTGGTTGAAAGACTTAGTGCACTAGCTTTTAGATCTTCACTTAACTTAATTATTTGTTCACTATGCTCGGTATTGAAGTTCTCTAGAGTGCAAAAAATTTTAACTAAGGTAACTAATTTTGAAATAACAAGTTCTAATGTACCTACTAGTTCAGAAAGTTTCACCTTATTCTCAGCCACTTCTTGGTTGATTTTCTCTGTGAGTTTGTAGCAATATTTCTCTTCTGCTCTTTCCTTAATGACCTTCTTAGTGTCTACATTTTGTTGTGAGATTTCCTTAGTCAAAATTGCAAGTTGATCAACGATGGGTGCATTTTGATCAATCTTGGCGTCAGGAACTACTTGCAATAGAATTTCCTTTTCTATAGGACTTGTCAATTTCTGTGTTCCATTCTAAGCTTGTCATGTTGTGCTTTTCTTTTGCATAGCTCCCCATACCTTGTCAGTGACTTGGGATCAAGTGTTCTTGGATTATAGCCGGGTATGTCTATGATCTCATTGAGTGTGAAAGGGGCTTTACTTTTCTTGTTCTTCTTCTTCTTCTTAATGTTGCTTGATGCAGGGGACTGAGGTACTATAGCAAGAGCCTTTTGTTTCTCTATTTCTGTCATTGATTGCTTGGGAGGTGTGGTGCCTTGGCTAGGTTTCTTAGTCAGTACCTATTGGTCAGTTGTAGACATATCTAATTCAACCTTTTCTTGACTTGCAGCCTTGTCTGCCTTTCCACTATCCTTGGTGGTTGTGTCACTTTTATCTGTCTTCTCCCCTTGTTCCTCACCTTTGTCCATCAGTATTTTATCTTTACTGTCAGGTGGTGTCTAATGTGATTTAGTCATGATATTGATTGCTTGCATCAATAAAGGCATATTACCTAGTACAAGTGCCTTTGCAACATTTGCAGTGTCCTTTTCATTTTTTTTCTCGGTTGCAATATTGAAATCTTCATCATCCTTGGAATCATTATCAAAATCATCATGAGTGATATCTTGTATACACTGCAATATTTGAGACCATTTTTCAACGACTATGTGTCACTTTTCTGACACTGTCCTGTCGGCCAAGTGACAGGGATCAGTATTGCAGTTTTGGTGTTGAAAACAATGATGGATGTACCATTTTTCATTATTGCGATAGTCCTAACTGTCACAATACGAGCCGGCTAAGATGGTTACCATGGTGTTGTTACATATTTCAGCTGTCACTTTTACAACATGTAGGCGTCACATTTTTTGTGTTACTTGTCGCAGTTTGCACCATCTAAAAACTTCAGCATGATGTCGTTACAGTTTGTGGGTGTCACAAATACGACAGACATGCAATGAATTTTCTATACATGCGACGTCAAGCCGTCGGTAATTTCTGACGGCTTGACGTCACATGTATAGAAAATTCATCGCGCGTCTATCATTACAGATTGTTGGTGTCACAATTACAACCAACGTGTGACAAATTTGCTATACATGCGACGTCTATCCATTGGCAATTGCCGATGATTCAATGTCGCATGTATTTTTTGAGTGTCGCTTTAGATTTTTTAAGAGTTTAATGTCCTAGTGGACAAAACTTATATAATTGCTTCATATTTATAGTTAAACAAATAAGAATCCCCACTAATTGTCTAAATAATGTGTTAGTTATGTCTCTAAATCTTTAGATGTACATAATTCCATCCCCACTTCAATGGATGTGGCAGTACTTTTTCTTTTTCACCTTATATTTTACTACCAAATCGGGCATTACGACGATGTGAAATATTGTCAAAAAAAAAATATTTTGAGCTTCTCTTTATTTCAAGAATAGTTTAACATTCTCTACTTAACAAGGCCAGCCACATGAAGGTGGAAGCTCATCTACCCCTCCTAGGAGTCTCTTATGACCCTTTACGACACTTTAAGATCTCTAAGATGTATTCTTAAGGATCATAAAGGGTCATAAAGGGTCATAAGGGATCCTGGGACACAACAGCTAAGAAACATAAATGTAGGCATCATGGTCACAATTTTTTGGAGACACAACATAATTCAATGGTATACCTAGATGATGCAATGCAACCACTACTCCTCCAATTCTAAGTTGGCACTATACGATCCAAAAACTATAGCTAATTAGGAATAAATTTAGAGAGCAGAGGAGGAGGGCCATAATGACCGAAATAATATAAGGTATACCTAGACAATGCAATGCAACCACTACTCCTCCAGTTCTAAGTTGGCACTGCACGATCCAAAAACTATAGATAATTAGGAATAAATTTAGAGATCGGAGGAGGAGGGCCATAACAACTGAAATAATATAAGGTATCCCTATATTATTTCAGTCATAATTTCCCTCCTCCTCCACTCTCTAAATTTATTCCTAATTATCTATGGTTTTTGGATCGTGCAGTGTCAACTTAGAACTGGAGGAGTCGTGGTTGCGTTGCATCATCTAGGTATACCACTGAATTATGTTGTGTCTCCAAACAATTATGACCATGATATCTACATTTATGTTTCTCATTTGTTGTGATATCTACATTTATGTTTCCCAGCTATCGTGTTTATGTGCATGTTCTTTATGTGTTAGGCTTCTCTCCCTCACATCCAAAATAAGATTTTCCCACTCTGAATTGAGAATGCACATGTAGTTGTGTAGAATATGAATGGATAACAAGTTTTTCCAGATAGAGATGGTTTTACATGATAAATGCATCTATTTTATTATGGTTACAACGCAATATCAACATACAAATTACAAAAATATAAACTTAATTTAGTCAAATTAGCTGGCTTCAAATACAACCAATGTTTGTTTGTATTTCTCTCTTCCTATCTTTGGGCATCCAATGCTCGAAGTCATACTTGAAGAATGTTCACCAAAGTGGGTTCCGGATCAAAGAACTCCCTTTCACTTAATAATTATGAAGCCATCAATGGTATACTAATTGTTTAGGATTGCAAGTTTCCATTGATGGCTTCAAATTACCAAGCAAAAGGTGTTTTCTAGTACAAAAGACTTAGCAACCTCCAAATCCTTTTTCTTGAATGCATTATACCCCTTTTTATTAGTGAATTACAAGTATTTCATTAATTAAAAAAACTATAAATCAAAAAAGCAATTTAAAAGAACAAAACATAGATATTCTTTACCTGATTGTGCTACATCATCTAAAATAACTGTAATGGGGTTTGAAAACCTGTTTATTTACAAAATTCATGAAATATTCCTATAACTATCATAAGCAATAATCTGAATATAATGAACTATTTATAGAAGAGAAAAAAAATTTAAAAAATTGTACTTATGATATGTACATGTTCATTAAATTCCATAACACATGAGTGCTAAAAAACTTCCTGTATGAAGTATTATAACTTTTGAAAAATAAATGGGAGAGTTGTATGTAATGCCCAAAATTCATAACACTAGATTGGACATTAAACAAACTATTAATACTATTCTAAACATATCTAATTTGCAATATTTTTTTCTTTCTAAACAATGACATACTACATTAATACATAGTGTCAACCTATTTGTTATATCACTTAACTAGAATCTAAAATGATAATAAATCTACTTATAACAATAAAGCTTATTATGATGTTCAAATAACCAACATGAATTGCAACTGTATAGTTGAATTTCTCTTTCTTGCATGTGTATCATATTCTCCTTTCATCTCTATTTCCTACACCTGTATATATGGCTACACAACTAGATGCATGATATAAAATTCATAGTTTATTAATACAAGATCGTAAGATAAGCTACATCAATAAATTAGCTAAATCAATCATAAGGTATTTAAAACTAGTTTTGTAAAGAGATGCAAAATATTTAATATATTGGTAAGGGGTGGCAAGATTAAGGAAGAAATCAAAAGTACAAGACCTAAGGGCCAAACCTAATGCCTCGGTGCCTCATCATAGATGGCCTTGCCTATGTAACTCATAGAGACATTGTAGTTCAGGTTATACTTTAAAACCAGTCTTTTAAAGGATGGTAGAAGTGGTATCAATCCTCTTTATCCAAAGGGTGTCAATGGAATTTCTCTCTAAAGATTTACATAAGTCACATGAGTCACCTGATACATATGCTAAAGATTACATAGTAGACAATAAACAATTAGAGATACAATATACAACTAAATATAACATGACATGGTAGTAATGAATAACCCACCCTTGAAGAGAGAGATTTGGTACTTTTTCAATGTAGAAAGTGGAAGTTGTTATTGGTCAATCTAGATCAATTGGGTCCACTAAAACCTCATGAGATTGAGCTTGTGGTAAGGCTATGATAAGGAATGTACACATGTCTATGGTAGGATAGAGCATCTATGATCCCTTGGAAATACTTTTGTAGTAGTAATGGTAGGATGTCATATTTATGTTCTGAAGCTTCTTTATCCAAAGGGTATCAATGGCATTTCTCTCTTCACTAAAATCGAGGGTACAGAAGATGCTTTGCATCATTTGGGTATACCACTCAATTTCTTTACCCAATGGATGCAAAGAAACCTTCTCCGCCCCTTATTCTATTGAAGATAAAAGATATTGATACCCTTTTGATAAAGAATCTTCAATAAAGATAGATGGTATATATCCTACTGTTTCTAGTTGAAAAGCATTCCCAAGGGAGAAAGAGATAAAAAAATAAACAACTAATTAGTAACAATAATGAAAATAATGAATAAGTATGTCAACATAATGAATAAGTGGGAAAAATACATAAGGCATTGAAAACTAGTTTTGTAAGGCATTGAAAACTAGTTTCGTAAAGAGATGCAAACTATGTAAAATATTGGTAAGGGGTGGTAAGATCAAGAAAGAACTCAAAACTACAAGACCTAAGGGCCAGACCTAATTCCTTGGGAGCTCATCATAGATGGCCTTACCTACGTAACTCACAAAGACATTGTAGTTCAGGTTTAACTTTAAAACCAGTCTTTTAAAGGATGGTAGAAGTGGTATCAATGGCATTTCTCTCTAAAGATTTACATAAGTCACATTAGTCACATGATACATATGCTAAAGATTGCATAGTGTACAATAAATAATTAGAGCTACAATATACAACTGAATACAACATGATATGTTAGTAATGAATAACCCACCCTTGAAGAGAGAGAGAGAGAGAGAGAGAGAGAGAGAGAGAGATGGTACTTTTTAAATGTAGAAAGTGGAAGTTGTTATTGGTCAATCTAGATTAGTTGGGTCCACTACAACCTCATGAGATTGATATTTTTTTAAGGATATGATAAGGAATGCACACATGTCTATGGTAGGATAGAGCATCTATGATCCCTTGGAAATGCTTTTCTAGTAGTAATGGTAGGATGTCATATTTATGTTCTGAAGCTTCTTTATCCAAAGGGTATCAATGGCATTTCTGTCTTCATTAAAATCAAGGGTGCAGAAGATGCTTTGCATCGTTTGGGTATACCACTCAATTTCTATACCCAATGGATGCAAAGCAACCTTCTGCACCCCTTATTCTATTGAAGATAAAGGACATTGATACCCTTTTAATAAAGAGTCTTCAATAAAGATAGATGGTATATATCCTGTTGTTTCTACTTGAAAAGAATTCCCAAGGGAGAAAGAGATAAAAAAATCAACAAATAATCAGTAACAATATGAAATTAATGAATAAGTATGCCAACATAATGAATAAGTGAGCAAAATACATAAGGCATTGAAAACTAGTTTTGTAAGGCATTGAAAACTAGTTTCGTAAAGAGATGCAAACTATGTAAAATATTGGTAAGGGGTGGCAAGATCAAGAAAGAACTCAAAAGTACAAGACCTAAGGGCCAAGCCTAATGCCTCAGGGGCTCATCATAGATGGCCTTGCCTACGTAACTCATAGAGACATCGTAGTTCAAGTTTAACTTTAAAACCAGTCTTTTAAAGGATGGTAGAAGTGGTATCAATCATCTTTATCCAAAGGATATCAATGGAATTTCTCTCTAAATATTTACATAAGTCACATGAGTCACATGATACATATGCTAAATATTTCATATTAGACAATAAACAATTAGAGCTACATACAACTAAATACAACATGACATGGTAGTAATGAATAACCCACCCTTGAAGAGAGAGATATGGTACCTTTAAAAACAAGAGTAACTACAATAATTTTATTATTACAACATCGAGACATAAACATCAATCATTATCAAATAAGTTTCATATTAAATGAGAATCATTTCTTTTTTGAATTTTTATTTTTATCTACATCCCTATTATAATCTCGTAGAGGCATATCCATCTTGTCATCATCATTTCTTCTCGCACCCATCTCGGCATCGTCATTTATTTTCGCCCGTGCATGTGATCTTATTGTCCTTTACAAAGGTGGGCCCTCTGCAATAACAAATAAAAGGGTTAAATTAAAAACATATTATCATAATTTGGGTTAATTTAAAAACATATTATCATAATTGTTACAAGCATTTTAGTACTTTAAAAAATGTAAACATGATGCTCTTTACCTTGTGCAACCACATCTTCTTTCCTGGCGGCTTGAACCTCAACACGCTCATCGGGAACCTCTACATTCTCTGCAACTGCAATACAAAATGTTTTATTAATCCCAACACATTATAATTAAATTATTATTGCTACGCCAAATTCAATTTAAAATGTTTACTTGTATTAATAAATCAATAATTAAAATTTGAATAGAAAATGTATACCTTGAGTACTACAATGCACATCTGAATCAACGCCTCTATTGTGCTCGGATGGTGTTTCAGGATCGGAAAATTGCATTCCAATGTAAATAATTAGTGCATTTACCAACAATATATAAATATATAAATACAAGACAAATACTGATAAATTTTAATCATTCAATTTAATACATATAAATATAATCACTTTAAAGTTTTAAGAAAATATATTTACTTTATGTTGGAACTTAACATCCAATACAGTAATTGGTAAAGTATTCAACTTGAAACAAAAATCAATTGGCTTATTTAACTCTTCGACAGATCCACCAGAAGAAACTTGCACACTCTTTGATCGAAATCATTCAGCCACGACTATATAGCCTTGTTTGTAACCTATTTTCTTGTCCTCTTCTGAAATCTTTTGTTTGAACTCCAAGCCCTACATTTTTATTGTAGTGAATTTCATCAAAACTAAATTGATTACAATTTATAAATATTTGCATATGGTTTTTCATTTTCTATTACTTACAATTCATGCAGCAAGTTTTGAATATCCACCCGAGCCGAGCTTGTGTTGCCCATGCTTTTGTTTTCTTGCTTTTGTTTCCTTTGATGTGTCAGGCAACCTGTGTGATGTTTGAAATATGTTAGATCACATAAGTACAAAGACTAAATAGTACATAATTTCATTATTAATATTATCACATACCTTCTATCCTCAGGTGATAATATTTGTCCATCATGTCTTGCACGTCTCTCAAGTGCATCCTTTTTAAGATTCTCCCACTCATTAATAGGAGCATAGGCAGGCGCTCGCAATAAGGTTTGCGTTCTATTTGGGTCATGTAGTTGTCCCTAATATATTTCAAAGTTTGCCCCACTTTCTCAAGGAGCTTAAGTCTTTGAAAGGCGTTGGGTCCAAAAAGTGTTATCATAGACTCAATGAGTTTATCCTTTAACACTTTATCTTGTGATTGCCACCTTTTAAGAAAAAAAAATTGTTAGATTCATAAATGAAGTGAAGCTACCTTTTAATATACTTGAAGAAATGGTTGAAAGATAATCTTATCTAGCAATGAAATCAAAATATGGTCGGCCTGAAAATGTGCAAAAATTCATCATTAAGTCTTTTATAAAATATATTATTCCCTGCAAAATAATAATGGGATTATTAGTTATTGCAAGGGACTGCATAGGGGGTTAGTGCATTACATTGTGAGTATAAGATTGTATAGTAAAAGAAAGGATCAATCTTTAAAGTACTTGGAAGCTGGGCTACTTTCTCGGGAAGTCCATCTTCAATGTTCACAAGCAATTGATCATAGTTCTTTATTTTTCCCGTACATTCGACACGAGTACATCCAAGAATTTGGTCATTGCCTCCTACATAAGATGAATCCAATATTACAAAATTTCCCCTAAGAAATAATAGTTCAAGTGAAATAAATACATGATAAATGAGAGAGAAAAAGATGAATCTACTTACCAATAATAGGCGTTGCCATCGCATCTATGGCCATGCTATGTGTTGTCAACATTGTAGCTGGCAGTACCTCTGTGGTTCTGATCCTCATAGAAGGTGGCGTAGTGAACATAGGATCAATAGTATGTGTTGAAAAATAATATTGTTAGAGCTATTAAAAAAAATTGTTCGAGCAAAACACAAGTGGAGGATAGATCATGCGATCTACTTGAACCACCTAGTGAAGTATCTGCATCGAGGGCATGACCCTTGAGTGTTTGTAGCATCCTCTATAAAAATAACACATATGTATTTTAGTTAATGACATAAATACAAGAGTATACTATAAAAACCATTATTGAACTTTTTTTATAATTAAAAACTACATTGATACTTACTTTATAAGTCTGAACACGGTTAGCCAACTCATCCACTCTCATCACCAATTCAGGAGTCTAAGGTTGAATACTTAACAATTGAGTTAACTCTCTTGAAATTACATGAAGGATGTTTTGTAGTGCAACCATAGGAGGAACATCTGATGAAAAATCAACAAGGAATGGATCCTGCTCATCTTGCAGCTCCTCGTGGACTACTTGTTCCTTTCCCTTTTTCTGATCAGCACTCATTTGTGAGAACAATATTATTAGAAACTTTATTTGAAAGAAATCCAAGATAGTAGTTAATAATAAAACATAACAAAAAATATGCATTAAAATTTTTCTTGTATGTGCATTTGTACAACAATAATGAGTTTTACCTGTTGGGAAGAAGAAGTCTCATGAGAACCATCATCGTCATGCGTATCGTGTGACTTTTGATCCATACTATAGCCCTATATTTCAAAAATTATAAATCATTGAGACATGTTAAAACACATGTGTTCTTATGCTAAGATACTTTGAATAAAAGATAATTATCAAAATGCTTCAATTAAAAGAAGAGATAGTTTTTTTAATTTTTAAACAATTTTAAATGGTACATAGTGCGTACCACCTCGTCCATGATAGTGGGTTTTTTCGTATCTATGTGATTCAAATTTTAATTGAAAAGCAGCTCTTTGCCTCCACGTATTGATTTGAACACACATAGAAATACGTGATTTCCCTCGCGTGCCTCAAATATGCAATTGGGTTGCTTCTTAGTTGACTCAGGTCGTGTACTGTTTACAAAACCTACAGTATTCCTTGATTCTTTTTGCCTTCTATCAATGTATATAGCTATTTTTTTACTTTGTTCACTGAATTTTTGTTGTATATAATTTTCCGTGAGTCCATACCTACACATACTTTTTTTATATCTAACAATCTGCATCCAACTACTGTAATCATAACAAGGTCTGACATACTCCATCAATTTGACAACTTTTTTGTATGAGACCTTTATGCCATCCATGGAAAATAGGCCCAAACCATGTAATGAAAATGGTGCTATGTGATATATCCTCTCTCTAACACAAAAATCAGTGTTTATTGAAGGAATTACATTGGGGACCCATTATTTCTGTAGATGTTTGTACCTAAAGGGCACCTCGGAGTCGCCTTTTCTCTCATCATCATAAGAACATGACCCCCCTTGAGGAAGGAAAAATTCCATGTGTTTATTGAATTTCTTTCTGATCTTTTGACCTCGAGTCAATCTCCTTGATTCAAACATACTAAATGTCTCACTTTCTTCTTCCATTCCTACAATTTCCTCGCTCGAGGAAGACAAATCTGACAAATACCTATTTGCTAGTACCTGCACTTCATGAAATGAGAGAGACAGGTGGCAATGAGAGAGATATTTTACAAATGGTAAGAGACATTAATTAATCTCTATGGGGTGTATTGACTTATACCTGACAATTCATGAGACTATGTGGGATACCTGACAAAAGATAATAGTTATATAATCAGACAAACATAGTTCACTCCATAGTTTTTTAAATATTAATATTACATCTTGTGAAGGACATTACACATTGTTAAAATTATCGATTTATACTTTCAGAATTAGCTCACTCCATTGTAGGGAAAAAAGATAATCCCCTTTGATTTAACATCATTGATGTGCAAGAAAATAGAAAATTATCAGAAGAAAATCTCATAAGAAAGTATTTAGATTAAATGCATTGATATACAAAAATACCCCAAAAAATGATAAAGAAAGGTAATTTGCTTAATCACGTCACTAATTTGTGCATGTCTAAATATTTGTGTCTTTCAAGTGATTTGATTCTAGTCATAAGAGGTGCAATATATACATTCATATATTCATTCATATACATTCGATAAGAGGCGCAATATATACATTCATATCTTTAACTTGGTACTTACCTAGTTGAATTAACAACATCAGATAATTATTGTGGCCATTTCACTCCAAGACTTATAATTACATGTAGATAACTATCAAATAATAAAATACCTAGAACAATCATTGCCAAAATAATGTGCTCCCTCTTTATTGACATCCATGGTGGAAGGTTATTATTGAGAACAAAAATAGGTCACACTGAGTAAACAGATATCATCTCTCCATACAAATTGACACCGTCTACTGCCAGAGAAATCTTGAGATTTAGAGGTTCTTCTTTAAAGTGTGACCACTTTTTCTCTATGTCCATAAATGATGAACTATCCACAGGCATTCAAATAATTTCATCTTGACTCCTGCCGCGTGAATGGTAATCCATAAATTGTGCCAAGCTATTGCACCTGAATAATCATTTCAGACATGGAATAATGGGGATGTAACGTAGAACCTTATGAGGCACCTTTTTTGTCATTTGATCATCTCAATATCTGCTCATATGGCATTCAAGTCATTCTATTGCATTTTCATGTTCTTTATGATAAATAATATGATCTTCGGGACAAGCATCTATTGCTTGATACTCCATTCCAATATGTTTCATAGTGGCACATAAATCTCGATACGAGTGAGGGAGAACATTTGATGGTGATAAAATAAACTCACCAATAAATCTACAGAGAAAATATAAGTTGTAACTATAAATAATCTTAATGGTACACCTTTTATAAACTATAATGGTGTATATAACAAACCTTAGCATACGTGACATTGCTATGTTGGATAAACCATTCATAACCTTCAAATTCACCAACAACAATAAACCAGAGAGAAGAGTAGATTGGTAGCCTTTGTAAAGGGCCGTGTTCACCTTCTCAAGTAGAGGTATATCATGGACAATGTCAATTTCATCCTCATCATAATCATCATCATCATCAGCAGCACCAGTAGCACCAATACCAAATGTGTCAACGATCAATGCATTCATACCATCATCTTCAAATGTGTTTTTTGGCTCATGATCTTCATCTTCAATGGGATCATGATCTTCAACTTCAATACTCACACCTCCATGTTCCTCTATATTCACACCCCCATGTTCCTCTATGATGTGGTGGTCCATATCACGTACTACACTGGGGAGATCGAACTATATAAAAATGATGATAATCAAACCCCCCCTTCAATGTGATAATCAAACCTCCTTCCATGGTTAATATGATGTCTATTAATTTTGAAAACAATATAGCAAACAAAAATTACCAATGGATGATTATAATCAAACCCCCCTTTAATGTGACCATTCTCCCTACAATGTCTCTTTGTTGTTTTGATTTTGATTATGTTGGAAGTACAATAATGGGAAAGCAAGATACTTAGAGGGGGGGTGAATCAGATCTTAAAACTTAACCACTTAAAACAACTTGATCCACATTCATCCATATATGAATTTAACCTAACATCAAATAGCATCAATAACATGAAATGTATAACTCATAACACAAAATTTGGTAACCCAGAAACCCAAATAGGTAAAATTGGGGTGGGGATGACACCCACAAAATCTTCACTACTGCAGCAATAAAGTGTGCCTGTTAGGGCTACAAGAGTTTCATTGCAACCTGCAATCTACCTGTTTAAAGGTCTATTTGATTAAGAACTAAAGATCATTACAATCTACCTTGTTAAAGGATTTCAACTTACAATAAAGTAAGCACTCTGCTAAGAGATTTGAAATGGTCTGCTAGAACCACTCTGTTAAGAGATTTCACCTGATACACCTGTTAGAATGTTCCAAGTATTGATCCTTCATTATGCACTTAGATGCTAATGATGGATCTTCTCTTTCCAATACCTTCTATGATCTCTCAATCTGATATGTCTTTACTCTGCTTTTCACTGCTCTTCTATTCTTCTTGATCTAGGCTTCTTCTCAAAATGACTTACTGTTCATCTCTTATGAACAACAACCCTTCTCTATATATCTCTTTCTTACACACTTCTCTCATATATTCTAGGGTTAGAAGCAATCTTATATGTCTTTTTAGATCTGGTAGCGAGATCTAGATCAACAATCAATATCTACAGTTTATGCATCCAATGCATTTTGATTTCCTGATTTGCTCCATGCCATGCATAGTATAAAACAATGAAATGCAAAATTAACTCAGTAGACAAACATTAAATGTGTACAAATGTCGGCCAAAATCTCATACAAGTCAGCCTTAACCATTTACATCAAAGTTTGAATCAATCCTGACATGTATGCAAAAACTATTCTGCTCGGCACTGAACATCTCTATCATTCAGCACTTTAATATTCTATTTGTCTTAGCACGATGTAACTCAAAAACCTAAAACTTGCTTGACAATGTTTCTCAACCTTGAATGTTTAGCTGGGCCATAGTGATAACCAACTAAAACTACCTAAGTAAATGACTAAGTGTAGGTCACTAATCATCAACAAAACTTAGGGATTAACAATCTCCCCCTTTGATATTAATGGCAAAAACACACTTACCATTTCAATTCATTCCATCAAAAATGTTGCCTAAGTACATGATGTACTCCCCCTAGGAATGTACATCATACTACATACAAAACTTTACATAGTATACATGCCTTAAAAAAAATATTTACATTGATACCTGTATTGTTCTCCTTATGTTGTATTTTTGTCAGTCCTGTCAGATTCCCCCTTGTTTTTTGTCACTGATTACAGGTGGGGTCAAGTTATACTTTTCCAAAAATGATTTATGAATTTGTAAGGTGGACACAAATGCAGAGTCCCAACTGTCCTTGACAAACTTCATAACCTCTATTTTCACTTCTAGCTCGGCAGTTAGACTTACTAAACTTTCTGTAGTAGAGAGATGAGAATCTCTCTTAACCAATTCGTTTGTAGATGAAAGTTCTTTCATAATGACCTCTAGATGAGGTATCAAGCTTGTCTGAATAGTAATCAATTTTTCCTAATCCGACCATCTTCAGCCATGAGCTCGGCAATCCTCCTTTGTGCATAAGTCAACCTATTAAAATGTAAGGAGCTAGTGCTAGCATCCATACTCAGTGAACTTCCAGTTGAATTTAAGTCTAGTCGCAATTCCTCTAAAGCCTGTAGATTATCCTTTGTGAAGAATTCAACATCAGATAACCTCTTATACAAAGAATAAACATTTGTTGCAACTCCCTCTAAAATTTCTACTAGAGAAGAGAGTTCAACATGTTTTACCACAATCTCTCCTGATATTTTTGATAGTGCTTTGTTCTCAAATTTCCTCTCGAACCATTGAAATAGTTTCTCATTGGCTTCAATATTGTCATAATTTACCTTTTGCACAATATGAACTAACTATTCAAGAATAGGAGTGTGAGGGTTTTCATCTTCCATGTCAAAATATTTTACAAATATGTCTTTGATGTTATGTAACACTTGCTTTTGCTTTTGCTCCCTTTTTAGTTCCTCCTGTCTTTTCTTCCTCTTAAGTAGCTCTTGAAGAGTCTCAATCTATTCATAAGATAAAACATTGGGATCCCATGGTGGAATCACAATAACTTCATCTAATGTGACATCAAGAATCAGAGACTTCTCCCTCAAAAATTTCCTCCTCTTGAATTCAGGTGAACTACTACTCGGCTTTGTTTCTACAATACCTTTTCCAGTCTCAATCGTAGTCACCATTGCATATTTCAATTCAGTCAAAATTGCCTGCTGATTAGGCATGCCTCCTATTTTAATTCCTATGGGAGTTGATGATGTAGAGTGTGGTAGATCAACCAACACTTGCACTACCTCTTGTTCTTTAGGCTCATTTTTAGTATCTCTTATCTCCTCACTACTATCTAGAACTGATTTCACAACCTCTAAAATAGGTGAATGTTGTGCAATTACCTCTTGTTCAATTATTTTCTCCTTTTCTACTTCTTTCTGAGAATCTTTATCCTTAGGTTCCTTTTGAGTTCTCTCTTCATCTTCCTCTGTACTCTTCTCTTCTTCAACCTCAGTTGCCTTAATAGGTGATTCTATAGTTGAGTCCCTCAGCTCATCCTAACCCTCAGCATCCAAATTGCTAGAGTCATCAATTGTCACATCAATTGGACTGTCAATTGTCAGATCAACAGTGTTAACTATCTCTGTTTGTCCTTGTACTTATGTTCCAGTCTTCTCAGGCTTAGTAGAAATTTGAACTATTGATTTCTGTGGTACAGGGGTGGATTCAATTCCTTTATCCTTCGGCTTAGATGTTCCTTCATCAGTTTTCTTCTCTTTTGGAGCAATCTATCCAAAAATTTCTTTCCAAATCCTAGTACTCTATTGTACTATCCCTTCAACATCATTTTTCAAGATAGCATAACCTCTTTGTTTAGGTATGAATTTATGCTTATACTCTTCAAAAAAAATTTCTCTTTGTTTCTTGGTTAGCTCAGGAATGACTTGAGCTAATGTGCCTTCCCTTATGTCTTTTAGTTGTGAGTGCAAATTCTCATTTGCCAGATAGAAAATTATATAACTCACTCGGCACATTATTTCCTATTACTATAGGAGTTAACTTGAAATTACACATCATGTCTAGAAGAGCTTCCTAAACGTTATGCTTATCTTCTACCTTCAATTTTTCATACTTGATAAACTTAAAACTAGATAACCTTGTAGAATTTCTCAAGTTCTCACATAACTCATTAATATCTATGGGCTTCTTGAATGATTTTGTTGGTATGTTGTTGGGTTCATCAGTTTCTATCTTGTCTTCATCACTTTCTGGATCCAAATGCAGTTTTCTTCTTGGTCTCTTAACTTGTAGGCTCGGCACAACCTTTGTTGCAAAATTTGTCTTTGATCCAGAACTACTTTCTCCAACCTTCTTTACATAGACTTTTGTTTTCTCTATTGGAGATGTGGCAATAGATTCCCTTGTCCTTGGATGACTTTTAATGGGAGGGGTCACTCTAGGTTTTGCTTTACCTGGCTTGGTTACCTTGGCTACTGCTAGTCTCTTTCCTTTTTCCTTAATAGTAATCTCTTCTTCATATTCACTGACTTCTACTTCTTGTTCCTTAGATACATCTTCACCTTGTCTAATAGATATGTCTAGAGGTGCATCCTCTAGCTCCTCATCACTCGGCAAGCCAACCATCTTTTTTAGATTTTTCACACTATTTTTTTCCTCTTTCTCTCCATGGTTCCTGCCTTAAGATTCATTGAAATATTTTCCTTCACTTCATCATAATTTCTTAATATTTTTGCTTTAGTATCAATCTCCTCTGCTAGGAGTGTTGTGATAGCTACTGATGTTTCATCAATATTAACTTCATAGTGAAATGGCTCCAGCCATGATATCCTAGGTGTCACAGCCTAAATATAAGTGTAATTTGTATCAAATAAGAAACATATCTCTTCGTAGTGCTATTCCACAAGTGAATTGGGAATTCTGGTCCTCAACCTCATTCTCTTTTTGAATTCCACAAAATAGTTTCCCATAATAATATTGAAATTATTACCTAATTGTTGAATACATTCACTAATCTATATAGTAATAGGTCTATCCTTCTTCCAAACAATATTTCCTAGTGTAGGAAATGACTTCTATACATAGAATAATATACACATTAGCAAAGAGCCAAACTTACATGATGATATTTTAGCTTTTCTGATTGATTGTAAGTTCTCGACTAGTTGTGTCAATTGTAGCTCGGCAAGGTCGTAGGTGTGATTCTTCTTCACTATATTTTGTGCTTGGTCCACGGCTGTGCAGGGAACACTATCTAGTCAGCTCAACTGATAGAACTTGTGGGAAATCACTCTCACTCCAAATTCAAGCTCTAATTCTTCAATTGTAGAGATAGTCATACCTCTATTATTCTAGACAGCTCAAGTGTTAGCTGCTATCTCTTCTTTACTTTGATCTCTCATAGTTCATTTACCACTAATAATAGGATATCCAATTACTCTATGGATAATATCTTTTGTGATCCTAACTGATCCATTGTCTAGCCACATATGTATATTATGAACTTGGCTTAGGAAAACCTTAATCCATTCATCCTTGAATTCTATTGGAAAATCTAGGGCACGAGTTAACCCTTTGTCGGCTAAATGCTTGAATTCATCTTTCACAATTCCATTTTCACATTACTTGCTATAGGATTTCCTCAATTTGTTATCACCCACTTCACTAATTTTAACCATGTA
Source organism: Thuja plicata (assembly GCA_018584345.1). Classification (NCBI taxonomy): domain Eukaryota; kingdom Viridiplantae; phylum Streptophyta; class Pinopsida; order Cupressales; family Cupressaceae; genus Thuja; species Thuja plicata. Next base: position 2,591,166 of record MU226793.1, read on the forward strand.
GCAGGATCTAACATCATGAATCATAAGTACCTTTGGTGGGATTGATGAGAGAGCTCCATTCAGATCACTTAGAATTGAACTATCAGGAATGGCTCAAAATTTTGGTGGTGCACATGCATCACTCCTTATTAGCTTAATTTGTTTTAGCTCCTCCTCCATTCCCTTAACTAGTGTGAAAGAAATTGCATCCATAATCTCTAAAATTAGGGTTTGAGAATGAAGAATAGAGTACCTCGGCAAGTAGCACTTTGCACTATTCAACTTAGGGTTTTTGACGGCACGCTAACAAAATTATCGAAACAAAATTTACTAATATCAATTCTACAACTTATTTGATCATTTGTGAATGCTGTAAATTGCAAGGTAAAGATGAATAATACACTGTTCATCCTTATATAGACTCAAAAGTTCAAGATAGGTAAGCAATAAATATTTTTCCCATTAGGTTAGTGCAAGCCAGTTGTCATTGGCTGACTAACACAACTTGCATACCACTCGGCTTACCATACTCGGCCATCACAACTTACTCGGCCAACCAACTCGGCACCTATAGTGTAGATAGCTCTTCTCAACACTTTTCACAAACATGTCCTAGTGCATCTTAACATATGCGGATATGGACTTTGGCGCATTTACATATTAGGAACTGATGTAAGATTTGAAATTTAAATGCAGTTCCTTACATACCTTTATAGCTCAGTTGGAGATGGCATTATCACTTGATCCATTAGACTGGGTGACCTCGACTTCAGTGGATTCACTGCTCCTCGGCTCTATTTTCCTTACCCATGTCTAGTTCATTTGTGCTCTTATTTCTTCAGCAGTAGGAGTAGGAACTCTTGTCCTACACTCTCTCTTGGTGTGACCTATCTTCAAACAACTAAAATAGACTAAGCTTCCATTCATCCAACTCTTAGATTTCCCTCTGAAATGTGTCTATAAGCAGTCTTCAGGTGCATGTCCATATTCTTCATAGCAATGAAAACTCTACCTTGTATTATAATCCCATTTGTAATTTTTTCCTTTCTTAGATTCTTTTGTTTGTGTCTTTGATGTCCATTATTGTTTAGCATTAGATCTACAGTCTTGTGCTTTATGACCATGTTTCTAACACTTGTAACAATAACCATTAAATCTTGGTTCGGGAGGTGCATCACTTGCTTCTGCCCAACATTCATGTACTTTATGTCCAAATTTCTTGCAATTAAAATAGTAAGCATTGAAATTAGGTTTAGGATTGGACTTACCTTTCTTGCTTCAGAAAATATTTTCTATATGACCTGGTTTTCCATAACAGTGGAAAATAGGCTTTTTGTGCTTTGTCTTTGCATTCCTCCTTTCACCATTCTTAGATGATTCTCCATTAGCATATGAATTTGGTTCAGTGTGACCTAATCTAGAAGAATCCTTTTTCCTCCTTGATGCTTCCATCAGATTCTCAAAATGAGTCAAAGCTTCATTAGGCTTATTCAACCTTTCATTAAGTTCCTTCTCAGACCTCAAATCATCTTTCAATTGATTGTTCTCAGATCTCAGATTTATCATTTCCATATCTTTCCTACTAATATCCTAATTTGCAAGTAGCATTTTATTTTCCATGTCAACCTGATTGATTGTCATCATTTGCACATCATCTGTCCTTTCATCAAGTCTGATAGTTATCACTCTTTTGTCTTCTTCTTCCATAGCTTTGTCATCTTTATCTTTCTTCTTTTGTTCCACTACTTCACATAGTCTTATTGTCTACATTTCTTGTTCTCTTTTCAAGTTTCTGACTTCTTCACACAGTGCATTGTTCCTTTCCAGTACATTTGCAATTGTTGCATTGCTCTTAGTAGAATCTCCATTCTGAAATAGATTTACAGTGTCATCTTCCTGGTAATGAGTATCATTCATTTTTTTGGCCAAATATTTCCTAGCTATCAATGATTTCTTCAATTCCTATCTTGCTATCTCAAGCTGATGTAATGCTAGCTGAGTCTCAATCTTCTGATTCTCAATGACTTTACCCAAATTGTAAACCTCCATCTCAAGATCTGTACTCACAAGCTTATTAAAATATTTTGTAGGTGAATTGAGCTCTGATACCAATTGTTGGAAGTACAATAATGGGAAAGCAAGATACTGAGAGGGGGGTGAATCAGATCTTAAAAATTAACCACTTAAAACAGCTTGATCCACATTCATACATATATGAATTTAACCTAACATTAGATAGCATCAATAATATGAAATGTATAACTCATAACACAAAATTTGGTAACCCAGAAACCCAAATAGGTAAAAATGGGGTGGGGATGACACCCACAAAATATTCACTACTATAGCAATAAAGTGTGCCTGTTAGGGCTACAAGAGTTTGATTGCAACATACAATCTACCTGGTTAAAGGTCTCTTCGGTTAAGAACTAAAGATCATTACAATCTACCTTGTTAAAGGATTTCAACTTACAGTAAAGTAAGCACTTTGCTAAGAGATTTGAAACAGTCTTCTAGAACCACTCTGTTAAGATATTTCACCTGATACACCTGTTAGAATGTTCCAAGTATTGATCCTTCATTATGCAATCAGATGTTGATGATGGATCTGCTCTTTCCAATACCTTTTATGATCTCTCAATCTGATATGTCTTTACTCTGCTTTTTACTGCTCTGTTATTCTGCTTGATCTAGGCTTCTTCTCAAAATGACTTAATGTTCATCTCTTATGAACAACAACCCTTCTCTATATATCTCTTGCTTACACACTTCTCTGATATATTCTAGGGTTAGAAGCAATCTTATATGTCTTTTCAGATCTGGTAGCAAGATCTAGATCAATGATCAAGATCTACAGTTTATGCATCCAATGCATTTTGATTTCCTGATTGGCTCCATTCCATGCATAGTATAAAATAATTAAATGTGAAATTAACTCAGTAGATAAGTATTAAATGCGTACAAATGTCAGCCCAAATCTCATACAAGTCAGCCTAAACCGTTTACGTCAAAGTTTGAATCAATCCTGATATGTATGAAAAAAATTTCTGCTCGGCACTGAACATCTCTATCACTCGGCACTTTAATATTCTACTTGGCTTGGCATGATGTAACTCAGAAACCTAAAACTTGCTCAGCAATGTTGCTCGGCCTTGAATGTTTAGCTCAGCCACAGTGATAACCAACTAAAACTGCCTAAGTAAATGACTAAGTGTAGGTCTCTAATCATCAACAAAACTTAGGGATTAATAGATTCTTCTTGTCTTTAAGCCGTTACAACTCTTGCATGGATAATCAAAATTTGTCATTGCCTTCTCTTCGAAAGTTAGACAATAATCTAGCGATTGTCTCCCTATTTTGATCGAATTCCCTTGTATTATCTGACATGATCCTTAATGTGTATATCTGCAAAAAAATTGGACATGTTGTACTTAATGTTTATATCTGCACATATGGTTTTGATAGAAAATGTTCACTCTATTTACTCATGGTGAGAACTCTTTAGTTGTGACAAAAAATGTCAAACAAAAAATGACATGTTACGATAGGTTTTATAAATGATATGTTACTTTGTAAATTTAACTTTAGGTTTTATAACTATACATATATTTTCTTCGACTCCCCCACATATATTGTAATCATATCGACAAGTTGATATCGAATTAATGAACATTTATGAACATTGTAAACATACATAAGTGGATGAACATAAATAATGAAGGTACCAGACATTGCCTAAAGTAATGAAGTGTTGACCCGATGTTCTGATCCAGTATGCTCTTGTATGATCCAGAACCTACAAGGAAGGAAAATATGGGGTTAGATCCAAAGGATCTAAGCAATGCCTAGCACCCTATTACTGATCCACATCTACAATTGTTTACATCTTTGCATTTTGAATGCTTGACGACATGCGAGCTTTGAGGTTCGTGTCTATGCAGCACAATATTTGCACCTTAGTTAACAAAATATGTTGTTAACAAAATATGTTAACAACATGTATGTTATCCTATTGTGTTTGTTCACAAATTACTAACACATGTTAACACAATAGGCTAACATACATGGTGTTAACATATGGTTTTGATAGAAAATGGTCACTCTATTTGCTTGTGGTGAGAACTCTTTAGTTGTGACAAAATATGTCAAACAAAAAATGACATGTTACGGTAGGTTTTATAAATGATAGGTTACTTTGTAAATTTAACAGCATTTGTAAATTCTATGTCAAGATTTACA
>MU226793.1:2624754-2671302 GCA_018584345.1 Thuja plicata
ATTATGAGGTCATATTTATTTAATTAATTGAATATTCTATCAAAAATCTTTCTTTTATTCAAAAATGGAAACTTTGAATTAATTGTGCTTTAAAGAGAAAGAAAACAATTTAATTCAAATAAAATAGAATTAAATCAAAGAAAGAAAACAGTTAAAGTAGGAAGAAAACAATTTATTGTATTCTTTTGAGTAAAGCTTTCTATTTTAAATTGGCTTTTCTATCCATTTTATTTCAAAGAGGAAAGTTTCTATTCTGATCATCTCTGAGTCTATAAAAGAACTATCATTCTTTATTCAAAACCCCCCACTCACTTTTGCATTGTTAGAATACTAAATTATTGTCTCATTTTCTTGCTAATCTCATATAGAATAATTTCATTTTGTAATAAGATAGTTTCAATTTCTAGAATAATTGCATTGAAAATCATGTCTTAGATTATCTTACATTTCTCATTTCTTAGTATAATCTTGCATTGTATTGCATTCATCATGATAAATCCTTCGTTCCTAGATTGGTCCATGGTTGTGAGACTCTCATTCTGAGAGAAAATTTCAAAAACCTCATCTGGATAGAAGGCAATAGGTCGAATCATGCAGGTAGACAAGATGAATAATCTCATATTCAGCCTTGTGTGTACCTGGTGAAGAAGGACTATGTTGAAGTGTATGGTGAATTAACAAGGCCAAATTTACCACATATAGGTTCAATCAAGAATAATCTCTTTGGCAGTCCCAAAAGGTGTCGAACAATGGAAGAACATGTCTCTCAGTGACCTCCTTACTTGTAGGCAGGTAGTTATCTGCATATGATCCAATGTATTCTAGAGTCTAAGGCATGGGCCTTAGTCGAGATAAGTTACTAAATTTTTCTTTCTAATAGATAAGAGAAATGTTTATGGGCAAAAGTCTATCTAGTGGAACTTGGGACATAACTCAAAGCAAATTGAACTATTATAAGGCTTCTCTACCAAAAAGTGGCCCTAACTTGGCATCAAATACTTTAAATATATCTGATGTAATGGTCAGCAACTAGATTGGGCTACTCTTTGCATGAGGTACCATATGCCTCAATTGAATTGGAGGACTTATACTAAGCTTGTATGGTTTTTAACTTTCCTATCACCTATGTTGGGGAATAGAAACATTTCAAGGACTTTTAAATGGATTGATGGATCCCTTTTGTGCAAAACTAAAGCTGACGACATATACAAAACTCTTTCTAACAACTTTATTATATTTGAGCGTACTAATAGATCTTTGGAATATTAATGTTGAGAATATAATATTACAAAAACACTTTCAGAAATAAAAATTACAATATTATGGAATAACATTTTGGAAACTAATAATACTTGTTTTAGGTGGTTAATGATCCTCGAAAGGATGCCATATAAATGCATGGTTTTAATTCTTATTTGTGCTCTATATGCAGTAAAACTAATATCATTAGACACATTTTTTTATTGTCTCTTTTCTAAAGATACTTTCTATATGATTTATAATGGATTCCATGTTTGGAGTAACAATTATAAAAATATTTGTATTAAGATCGTTTTGTCTAAGTTGGAGGCATGAAAAATTCGCATAGCTTATTTTGGCTTTCTTTTACTACTGAATATTTATGGCACATTTGGAAAGTAAGAAATAATGAGATCTTTAATAGGGTAAGAAGAAAGCTCACTGATTCGTATAAGAGACACACACTTTGATATTGCCTCACAAGTCACAGTAATGATAGAGATATCAAATGCCAAATTTCTCAGGTTGCTCAGGGATAGAATTGTGATATTGACTTGGCAAGAGATGAGATATGGACACGCATGGTTAATCGACATGTTCAACAACAAAATGATTAGTAGATTGATTAGGTTTTGCAATGCTGGCCAAATAATCAAAATGTTGTGACTCACCTATACATATTTCTAAATCTTAATGCAGGTGATCATCATATTGACTAATATCAACTAAAGGGATCCCTACCTCTGATGAAATCACGACGTATGTTTTCATTAGGTCCTCGGATGAAAAAGTTTTAATATGCTCATCATATTGACTAATATCAATTAGGCCATCTTAGGGTATACACCTCTAGTCATGTAATATGCTCTTAACCAAAGGCCAAAAAATAAGACATACCTCAAATGGTGAGTACGTGGTGGCTTGTTGATGAGTATGCGGTGGCTTGTTGATCTTATACTTGAAGTCGCTGACAAAATAAAAAAATGACTTTTCAATATGCTGCTACCGCAAATGAAATATTTGAACATCAAAAAATTTAGAAATTACAAGTTGTTATACCCTAAACATGAAGGAAACCAGATGAATTGCAAACTCAGGGGTAGCACTAGTGCTAACCGGTGATGAACGAGTTGTTGGACTCTTTATTTGTGACTACTGGATGGAATACAACAAGAGCCCTCTTCACACAATGGTATAGTTTACTAATTAGGGCCCTCTTCCACTCGCATGCACAACTCGATCACAAATGAGCCTTTCTTTTTCTTCTTTTTTGTTTATAATCAAGAGGGTTTCACAATTATGATGGTATCATCGCTATTATGACAACATCGGGGCCACTTGGAAAAAAATATACAAAAATCATACACAAATGGTAGCGCCGTCGTAAATTGGCGTCGAAATTTGACCCCAAATGTTGTAGTGATAGTTATGTCTTGTGTTTCTCCTAATGATTGCAATATTTGAGGAATATCATCCATGGCCTTACTTGCTTCTATGGTTAAGTCAATGGGATTGGCATCCTTAGTTTTGTTGATGAAAATGTGCTCAGGGCTCAGTGTGGCCTCTTTTTCCTCGGTGTGAGCAGTCTCGTTTAGAGCTAGTATCTGCTCATGTGGATTAAATATTTGAGTCCAAATCTTATTGCTCTCTATGTCAATATCTTTGATCTTGTTCTACAATACCTTGTATGCTATGGATTTTGCAAAAAATTTATTTGCATGCTCTTTCATTGTTGAGTCAATTTCTTCAATTATGGAATTGGGCATGAATGCAACTAGGGATTTCTCCCTTTGTTTCTCCATATACAATGCATATGTCCACCTAGCTGATATTTTTTCTTGTAGCTCCTATCGAATATGATTTCCAAATTGTAGAGGTACATATTTGTAAGCTACCATCATCTTAATGATTGCTTCTCCTATTTTTTTCTGATTCTCGATAGATAAATTTCCCATTTGTCTAATCTTATGATGTTGTATACTGCCTATGTTGATGATTAACTCTGTAATTTCATCAATTGTCTTTGGTATTTTGGCCTTTTCTACTTAGATTTTGTGTTCTCTCTCTCCTTCTTCAGTATCACCCTTGTCTTCTCTTCCTCTTACATACCTCTTTTGTTGCCTCAGTGTTGGTTTCTCGGTTGAGGATTTTCTTTTCTGATATGTTTTCACTGTGCATTTTTAAATGGTGGTGAGTCTAATTTTATTGTTTTTCTCCTTGTTCTAGATGCAGCTATTATATTAGTAACTTTTTATTTTTTGGCCTTTGGTAGCTTTGCATCTGATTCTGTTGACTCGAAATCACTTAACTCTGTTCTTTCACTGATAGGTGTTTGTTCCTCAGTCATATCTACTGATTGTTCCAACTCTTCATCAGTTACCAAGAGTTTCTTCTTAAGTGTTTTCACCATTTGTGTTTGATTCTTCCCTATTTTCTTGACTACTAAGCTAGTCTTAATTTTTGACTTGGGTTCCTCATATGTGCCAAATCTACTTATAGATTTTTCAACTGGTTCATTTAGTAGGGCTTCAATAGCTCTTTTAGCCAAATCTATGTCAATTTCATAATCCAATGGTGGTAACCATGTTGTTCTTGGGTTGGAAACTTTGATGAGTGTAATGTCAGTGTCAACTACAAAGCATATAGATCCTTGTATTGTTCAACCAACTAAGCAGGGATTCTCATCCTCTTCTACATCCTATTCTTGAATTTAGTAAAATATGCATCCAATAGTGGAATGTATCTCTTAGTGATTTAATGTAATCACTAATCTATGTTGTGATAGGTCAATTGGTATCCCAAGTGATATTACCGATGAAAGGAAAGAAGTTTTGGAAGTAAAAGAATGTGCACATCAGTAGAGAATCAAAATTACATGTATTAGACTGGGTTGATCTAATTGTTCTCATGTTTTCTTCCAGTTGTTTTAGTAGTAGCTCAGCTATATCTAGTTGCACACCTTTCTTTACTATCTTGTATGCAGTGTCAAAAAATCCAGAAGCAATGTTGTTCATTCTAATTTCTTGAAATATATTGCATTCAATCACATATGCAAATTTCATTTCAGTGTTGGTGGTTGAATTGAATTTCAAACCTCTGTTGTCCCATTCGGCTCCTGTTAGTTTTTCAATCTCAGGGTGTCCACGGTGTCTTAGGGATTTTTCCTTCTTGGTGATGGGGTATCTAGATAATGCATGAATCACATCCCTTTTTATTAGCTTGGGTTCATCTAACCACATCTTACCATCATGCACTCAGTTGAGCACAATGTGAATCCACTTTGTCTTGAATTCTTTTGGGAATAGTAGGGCATTGGTTAACCCTTTCACTTTGATGTGCTTGTATTCATCCTTTAAGTTTCCATCCTTGCATAGCTTTTGATAAGCTTCTTCAAGCTCAATGTCTCCAACATGTTATGCCCTGCATCCCCGTCCCTACATTTTGTGTGCAAAATGTTGGGTCACCCCTTTTTTTTTTCTTTTCTTTTCTTTTGTTGTTTTTTTTGTTTTTGCCTATGGCCTTGCCTTGTCCTTTCCCTTTTGTTCTCTTTCTCTGAGGCTTTCTTCCCCAGTGTAGTGTTTCCTTTGTTTGGTTTTCATCTCTGGGACTTCGGTCCCAGAGGTTGTCCTTCGTTGGGAACCAGATTCTGGACTTCGGGATTCTTCGCCATGATGTTCTTAAGGACATTATCGCGGGGGATCCTCGGGCCCAGAGTCTAGAGGTTTGCTTGTCCGAAGATCGTCGGAAGGAGGAGGATTACCTTTTTACTGCGGGTATAAATAGAACTTATCTATCATTTTCACATTTACCGCGATTAAAACTTTCAAGCACTTAGAGCAATTAACAGAGCGATTTCAAAGTGATTAGCAGAGCATTTGCAGAGAGTTTATGATAATTAACGCTTGGCATTTCCAGTCACTTTCAGGCAATTGTGAGTGCTTCGTGGTGGTGGTAGTAATTTTTTGATGACTAAAGCTATTGCAGAGCTCCTGCGGTAACTCTTCCCTTTCCTCCGCCTTCTGCATTCTCAGATTGGTTTTTCATTTTCCGCCTCTCTAGTTTTCTTCCATTTTGTTTGGTTTTGTTTGTCTTGTTTGCTTTGTCATCTATTTTGTCTGGCTTTCTATTTTCTAGTTTTTCTACCCGTTGGTGGGTCGGCTCTCTTCTAGAGGGTTGTCTACCCTCTGCGCAGAGGTGCTTCGTCTATGAAGTATGTGGATAGCTGTAGATAGTTTGTTCTACCTTGTCTGGTTTTCCCGCGGACGTTGCTCTGTGTTGTATATTTATGTATAGTCTCTGTATATCCTTCCATGTCTTTGTATATATTCCTTCAGCCTTTGTGTATATCCTTCCAGGTGGCTCGACAAGTTGGTCGAGTCACCTCTGTTTCAGGTTTTCTGCCCACAAACTCGCTTCGGAGTAGAAAACCACCTGTTCAGAACTCGGCTCTCAGCTGGTTTCAAACAGGCAATTTTCTCTCTCCTCCATGAGGTCTGTCAGAACCTTATTTATGTCCCATGTGCACAATCAATTACAGTTAAGTGGCTTTCACTTTTCACGTGTTCAGACAGTTGGCTCTGTCGTCATCGCCATAACTTTCATTTAATACCTACGCACGTGGTGCCAACATGGGCATGATGACTTGGCCTTTTTACATGTCCTCGCCAATGGTCATTTCTCCGGGCTTTGGGTCTCCTACCATCATCCATCCTGTGCCTTTGCTAAGTGTGATAAAATCCCCAGACCCAGATGTTTAATAAAATCTTAAGTTTACGATGTGTTTTTCTTTTCGGTTATCTTTGCATGAAACTAACTTTTCAGGAAAGTGAGCATCATGGTGGTAAGATCTCCAGACCCTGGAATAATTATTTTGATAAATGCGTTCTAATGATCGCTCTGCCTTGCAAGTTCCTGGAGTTCATTTATCAATCATGTCTAAAGCATCCGCATCCTCCCCGCCCAGAAGTCTAGAACTTCCTTCCACAACGACCACCAGGGCGGCCGTAAAATCCAAGATGGAAAGGGCCCTAGAGAAACTGCCCCTGACCATGAAGTTCATACAGAAAAATTTCATCACGGGATCAAAGATTGAGTCCAAGGTTAAGCTTATAACCGACACCAGCGTCGGGACGTGGGCAGAGATGCAGGCCTTGGTAAAATTAATTCACATCCAGCGATAGGCTGGGGATCAACTAGCAATCAATGTTGGGAACTCTGGAGTCCTTCGGGCAGCTTGCTTCCTGTACTCTATGTAGTCTCCAGAGCTTATCTTAACACTAGCAGCCAACTACAACTCTTCTTTTTAGGCCGTTATGCTCACAGCTGCGGAGCCCACAGGATACCCCACTCCACTGGTGTCCTTTGACCCAGTCACATTCCAGGCAAGCCTGGGAATCCCACAATTTGATAGAGCCATGGTGGTTACAAGGACCGATGCCTTGGCTCAATTTACACAGCTGGAAGATGTCGCCCGGGTATACATGAATACCCATTGGCTCAAGGCCCCAAAGAGGGACCCAAAGAGAATGAAGATAGAAATTCCCCACTCTAAATTCAAGGAGAGCATCTAGATGGGGATAATAGCATTAGCCCGGGTCTTTGGGCAACCCTCCACCCAGGAGTTTACCAAATGGATGTACTATTTCCTGCTCGGCATCGCCACCAAGGGAGAATACTTCGACTGGGCGATAATAATCTCCAATCACGTTGACTCCCAGTTCCTCCAGCTGGATGGGAGGAAGAAGTTCTACATGAGTTCTTATGTTTTCTGGGCCCTAGCGCAGTAGAGGCCCCATGCCCATGGCCTACTTACTGACAGCGTGCTTGGGATTGGCCCGGGATAAAAAGCACCGTGGGACCATTTCCCACAAATTTAATGGGAGGCCAGCTTCCCCAGTTTCTGCCGGGTAAACAACATATTCATTTACTACCATCTACTTACACCCACCTGGGATGCCGGATACCACCTTTCCTCAGAGGTGATGAATTTGGTCCAAAATTATGGGCATTATTATATTCAATTACAACAGCACACATACATTAGGGTCACCGGCTTCTCCGGGAAACCCTACTTGTTGCCCAAACATTGTGGGGACAAGATTGTGCTCTTGGAGTATTGCAGGCAGCTGATGGAGGTGCATACCCTCTTTTCCCTGAAAAAGATACCCAACATTCCATTCCTAATTACCTGTGGGAATTATACATGCAGTCTGGCCACCGCAAAAGAGGCAGATAATGAGCTAAAAAGCTATAACTTACAGGAATTTTATTTAGCGCGGAAGAATTTTGATCCGCATGGAAAGATAGTAATGGCGCAGCCCCGACACATGGAGGACTTCTAGGAAGATTGCCAAGATGATGTGGAGGTGCGGAGCTGGCACTATGTCAGAATGACAGCCGAAATGATGCAACTGCTAAAGCTCTGGAGGTTCCCAGAGGATTTCTCAGATGCCGCCCCCACTATCAACCCCCAGTACAAAGCTAAGGGGATCGATAAGATGGCTCTTCCACCAGTGAATTGGGCCAATCACGAGGGGCCCATGATTGAGGACTTCACCCGGGAGGTGGTCAAGTGAAGTCACGCCTATTTCAAGAGGGTGTGCCCCGGGAGTACTCACCAAGCGACCCGACCGACGCCAAAGTTAACCCCACAGCCGGGACCCAAATTGACCCCGGGGGCTGGGACTTCTTCGCAGGGGGCAGATAAAGGAAAAAAGATAGACACGACCCCTTCTGCGTGAGAAGTACCTATATAGGAGCAGATCAAGCAATTGCTGGCAGCCTCCCAACAGATGAGGGAGCAGTTAATAATGAGGCTGGCCACTCCCCCGCTCATGGCCGGACCAATTCGTCCCTCTTCCTCCCCGTCGCTGGCAGCCCTAATGGTGAAGGAAACGAGGGTGGATCCCATGGAAGTGGCAGCAATAGCCGATGCGGGGCCACCTTTGATTACCTGCTGAAAGAAGAGGCCCAGCAAAAATCCCAAGGCAGAGCCGGGGTTGGGTACGTCCCAACCCCAACAAGTTGAAATCCTTTCTTCCAATTCCTTGGAGCCGGAGAAGGAAACGGAGCCTGCAGAAGTCCCAGCTAGTCCCCCCCCTGTAAGAAGAATTTGATGTATTTGCAACCGACGAGTTCAAAAATTTTCAGGGGGACAAAGCACAAGGAGACACAGAGATCCCGGGGGTAGAACAAGAGGCTACAAGGCAAGAAGATTTTGAACAAGAGCAAGATTTTGAACAAGTGCTTGCACAGGTATAAGAGAAGCAAGTAGAAGAAAAGGAGCCGGCCCCAGAGATTACCTTCGGGGTGCAAGTGACTCAAGGTCTGGGAGTGGACCAACAAAAATATGGTGAACAAATGGCATCTTCTGGGGAACCGGACCTTCGGGAACAACCGTAACCCCAACCGCCATGTTCCAAGGGCCCCTCCCAGGGGCAACCTTTGGGCAGGTGATCACAGCGGCCCAAACTCTAAATCTCAGCCCTACACCTACCCTAGTTCCAAAAGAAGTACCAATAGAGGAAGAAGCCCTGGTAGAAGAAGAACAACAACAAGAAGAGCAGCTTGAAGAATAAATCCCCAAGGAAGCCTATCAGAGTCCAGATAAAGAAATAGACACAGAGGACAAGGCTGAGGAGATGGAGGTTGATGAAGAAAATGTTGCTGCAGAAGAAGTTGAGGCAGGGAGAGGAACAGACGAGGTTCACACCACCGAATAACAACAGCCACAAAACACTGGGGAAGAATTAAGAGAAAAAATTTTGGCAGGAAGGCCACCCCTCCCTCCTCAGTGGCTGGTAGAGAGCAGAAAAAGGAAATCTCAGTCTGCTCCAGTGATTCCTCTCTCCCTGGCCAAAATGATGGCCCAAACCCAGGCCCCGCCGAAGGCCAAGAAATCCTGGATAGTTTATACTGTTTGAACTGGGCCGGGCAGAGAAACAGTTGTCGTTGTGGCAACACCTCCCCCAGACGTCGATGAAGCAACCGCAGACCCCAGAGACTACAATGTTGCAGAGGTATCACTAGGTAAAAGGGGAAAGCAAGGTGAGGTAGACTTTCTTAAGGAGGCAGCAAGGGCAATGGAGGCCCGATATGAGAAAGAGGCCCAGAGGCTCAAAGCTGAAAAGGAAAAGAATGCAAACCTTATGGGGTTGCTTACTGAGCTGGCTCAACCCATCAATGCCGCTCCTCTAGAGGCTTCCACCTCAGAAGAGTTACCGCAGAGTGACATAGACTCCCTATGAATGATGAAAAATAAATCCCAGGCAGTGGACGAGTGGGTCACCCTGCAGATAGGAAACACCCAACGTTTCCTAGTGTCCACCCTCCCAGATTTATACATGGCCCGATAGGTCATTCACCAGGCAAAGACTCTTATTGAACTGTGGGAGGGTGATGCGAAGAATTACCAGGCATGGAAGGTGGAGCTCAAAGAGCTCCTTACCCTGGGAGAGGATATGATTTTTGAATCTGGAATTCTGAGTGATGAATCATTTGATTTTGTAAGAACCTAGCACTCTAGACTTGACCTCACATTGGAGGTGACCAAGAAACTGGTAGGGTCCTTACAAGATAAGGTAAATGCAGTGAAGTATTCTTCCAATTTATACAAGTCTTTTGTAATGAAGACTTCCAGGGCTGATCCCCTTAGGAAAAATACATGTACCCCCGAAGATTCAGTTTTGGGGAGTTTTGATGAAATGATGAATTCTCAGTATCAATCTCTAGAGGGGATAGATGGGGCCCAAATGGCAAAATTAACCCGCATGATACTTAGTGGTCATGACACGGCAAGAATGGCAGATGAATTCAAAGAGAATGTTCCAGACCTGGGGGAACAAGTTGAAGTGGCCAAGCACAAAAGGGCCAACCTAAAGGATATAGATGAAGATGGCATATCCCGCCTCCTCCAGGATTTCAACGACAGTAAGCAACCTTGAGCTTTCTCCGGAGGCTGGGGAGAACTCAAGTGTTGGGCATTCTTTATTCTTTTTGGAATGAAAGTTCCCAGATCTCGGAGTCCCAGATCCCAAAATTTTGTATTCTTTCAAGTGATCCGTGTCCCGATCCCCAAGGCCGACCGGTCACTTTCAGAAGCGGTTAATAAAGGTTGTCAAAAGGTGGTTGGCCACATCAAGGGGGCGTCGACTTAACAATGATTGGTTTCTGATAGGGTGGTCTTCTCGAGGCACCATTCAAAGGTACACCTGACACAATGGAGATAGGGCACCATATTTCCCATTTATGAGGCATGTAGCCTTGATCCCCGGGGGACCTACTCTCTTCTTTCTCCTTCCTGGCTCTCTTCTCGAGGCTGATTCTTCCACTGTATATTCTTGTCTTATTCTTTTGACTTGTCAGACCTATTCCATCTCCAGGTCTTTTGTAGGGTGGCGCAGGTAGTATCGGCCCCCAGATATTGTATTTTATTAAAACATGATGTAAAATAGGGTTAGGGTTAGAAGAGATGTGTATAACTAGCGAAACTGGCCCATTTCCAAGGGTCGGCAAAATTGATGATTTTGTTGTCCATAGCAATAGAAAGGCGATTTCTCATTTTAAGTTGCAGAGCTCAATGCTTTATTGTCCTGGTTTTATATAGTCGAATGCTCCCCTGGAGCCACCATTGTATCACGCACCAGTGCTTGCTGGAAGGAACATTAATAAAAAGGAAGAATTCTTGGCAATGATGTTGTTGGCATTCCTGCTTCTGAGTTAATGGTATTTCATGTTTTAATGTTCTTTATGTCTTCTACTCTGATATGTTAAAGTAGATTAACGACCTCTTTATTCCCGCTACTGATAAAATGCTAGCTGATGGTTATGTATTTCTTCAGTATTTAGTGTAGTCTATCAGAGTATTATTGATGTTTTGGACATTTCATCACTGTAGTTAGACGAAATGTTTCTAACCCTACAGGATCTTTTTCACTTTATTTGCTAAGTGTAGAATGCTAGGAGAAACCTTACTATATTGAATCTCCGGAGGTAATGGGTTGAAGAAACCAGCTATCCCCCTCGAAAATAGTCACTTCTCCCAACTGAGCCCCGCATCGTCGTGACCCGACACCCAGGTGCTTGAAGGCCCGAGGAATCTAATTTCTCCAAACAACCTTTGCAGGCGGAGTTGGCCGATTTCCCCGGAACCCGGTGACAACTTATGACTGTTGGCAGACCTGGTCAGCAAAACCCCATCAACACAACCTCTGTAACTTTGTAGTGAATGCATGCATAGATGTATTCAACCAATAAAACCCTAGATGGGATACTAAAAAATACTCCCTTGTCATTGGGTTGATCAGAAACCTCAAGGAAAAACTTCTAGTTTGGTTCCTCATAGGTCAATTTCTTGATTAGAATGACCTTCTTGTCCTTTTCCATCTTGATCTTTGAGGTTCGTGAAGTGGTTTCCATTGTTGGTAAAATTAGAGCTTCTTCACAAATAACCTGTTAGCTCAGTAAGTCTTGATACTCAATGGATGTTTTTTTCTGAATGCTTGAAAACAATTGGAGTAGCTTTGAACATGTTGTGAATTGCTTTGCAATGTTGTCACTCTGAATCACTCTTCTTCTCTCTATAATTTTCTCTTTAATGCTGGGTGAATGAATGAGTTCACATTTCCCTTTTTATAGAAAAATTATACCCTAAGTGATGCATTAAATGCTTCACCTACCACTCGATTGAAAAAATGTAGATTCTCAGCTAACACACCAATGTCTTCATCTCAATGAGTATACAATACTCGGTACAAGGTGTTAACTTGGTTGTCTTCCCTATGTTTACCGATGATGCTCGGTATATGGTGTCAACTCAGTTATCTTTCATATGTTTACCGACATGCATTTTATGCTCAGTTTATATTGACTGACTAGACTAGATTCACAAAACATAACATGCAATACCATAGTGCATGTTCATTCATGCTAATTTGGCATATTATTAATGAATATAGGAACTGATGTAAAATACAAATTTTTAGAGTGCAGTTCCATACTTACTTGTATTTCTTAGGTGGGGGTGGTGGAATCACCTGATCCATTAGATGAGGTGTCACCAACTATAGTGCTTGGTCAAGCATTATCATTTTTTGAATCTCTCCTCCACATTTTATTTCTTATTCTCCTAATGTCTTCAATAGTATTTCCATTTGCAAAAGTGCTTGACTCTGTCACTCAGTCTCTGCAGTCCTTACTTAAGTGACTGACCTTATGAAGGTGTAAGCATGTCATTCTAGGGTTAGTCCAGTTTCTAGATCTTCTTATCCATTTCCTCATACATTTAGCAGCTATATGTCCATATCTACCACATGTTGTGCAATTTACCCAAGTGTTGTGATCCCAAACATATGTATTACCGACTCTTCTTGGTTGATATGCATTTTCTTGTTCTTTAGGTTTCCAGACTTACTTTCCTTTTTCCTGCATTCATGAAATGTGTGCTCATGCATGTTGCAAGTAGAACAATTTTTTTCCATGTAAGATTTCTTCTTTGGTTTGTTCAGCTTAGATCTGCATTCATGTGCCTTGTGTCCATGCTTTTTATAGTTATAACAATTACATATGAATGTAGAAGTAGTTTTAGGAATACCTTTTTCTTTGTCTTGCAAACATTTGATGTGTGGCCTAGTTTTCCACAGTGGTTACATGAACACTTATTTGGTCTTGGATTTATGTATACAATCCTTTGATCAACTCGGTTTGATGACTCTCCATGCTCGGTATACCCTAAACTAGTATATTGTTGAGTCTTCTTTGTACATTCAGAAATTCATCCACTCTTTTTGTACTATCTTCAGCTTTCTTAATCATATCATTATGTTGTCATTGAATCTTCACTTCATGCTTCAGTTTCTCATTTTCTTCCTTTAGTTCACCAATAGCTTCCAATTTTCTAGTAAGTTCCATGTTCACTCAGTTGGCCTCATGACTCATAATAACTATTTGATTGGTGATCTCAAGGTGATGTTCGGTAAGTCTCTATATCTCTGATTCTTTTTCTTTCAACTTTTCAGTAATCTTTCTTTTGTCATCAATAGCCAAAGTTCTTTCTTTCTCAGCTTGTCTTGCATTATTCATAACATCAATCATCCTTACCATTTGTGTCACTTGACCGATCTATAGTACTTTAACTTGTTCAGTCAGATGTTGATTGATTTCATTTAGATCTACAATGGTTCCTTTAGATGTGATAGATGTATTACCATATCCAGACCTAGATGAATCAAATAGGTCAGGAATCTCTTCTTCATGATAGTTAGTTTCATTGTAGTGAGATGCCATGACTTTTCTTTCATCCAATAACTCTTTCATTTTGTTTCTTTCCTCTTTGTATTACTCAAAGAAATTTTGTATTTGCAAATTCTAATTCTCAATATTTTTGTCAAGCTTATACCTTTCCATTGTAAGATCTTTTCTCTCAAGTGATTAAAATTTTCCAAATAAGAGATCTAGCTTTGATACCAATTGTTGGAATAGTGGAAGGGTGTGTACTAAGAGTGGAGAGGTGAATAAGTACCCTTAAAAAGTTTTATCAATTAACCTTAGTACTCATTACTTGCATAATCGACCATTGTAGCTTTTATACTTCATGCATGCAATATCATAGCATAAATGTAAATGCATGTAAATAAACATTGAAACATTCATGAAACTCATTTACACATGACACAAGTATTTGAGAATGCATAAACCCTTGTTAGAAGGTAAAAAATGTGGTGAGGATGAAACCCACAAATCTTCACTATCTGCAGAATGGAAGGTGCCTATTAGGGCTACAAGTTGTGATCACTTTTGATAATCTTACCCTGTTAGCATGTCATACTTATTAAGTCTACTCGGTTAGGATATTTTAGCAACACAATGTATGTGTGCACTTGGTTAAGAGATTTACATAAAGACTATTAAGTCCACCTTGTGAAAGGATTTTATTGCTTGCTACAAATGTTAGAGAGTAACAAAATATATGACCTGATTTTTACAATCTTACATTTCTGATTACAGATCCATTAGGTTCACAAAATATATATCACCTTATTGTGATGGATAATACCTCTTTTCTTCTTGGTAGCCATGTATGTAGTTCTTGATAAATTGAATTCTCCTTTACTTATCCTTGTGCATGAAACTCTTTGTTTGATCCATATATGTCCTTGGAGACTACAATCCACATGTTCTTGATTGATTAATACATCTATATATACAAGATTCTGACCTAATTAGGTTTCACACTTTTCTTGAAAAACTCTAAGATCAAAGGTTTACAACTTGACCTTGATCTCCTAGTTCGCATGAATACAGTCAGTTAACTAATTACATCCTTAATTAACGCTTTTCTTGATCCACAAGAAATGGTTATCCAGTTAAGAAAAAATCTATTTTAAAGACTAAAGTGTTTTAGCTGACGTGTAGTTGAGATCCACTTTTTCCAGTGAAATGTTGTCTCTCGGTGTAGACTGGTTCTCGGTGATGTCTCTGTGTACTGGTTCTTGGTGATGTCTCTATAGACTAGTGCTCATTTGATATACTTCTCAGTTTTCAAAACATTTCGGTGACCATTGTACTCGGTGAATGTTGTTGCTCAGTGAGTGTTGTCACTCGGTGATCATGACTGACCAAAACTATCTACTTGTATACTAATGAAAACTTCTAATCCTTTATAGATTATCAATAGGTAATGTCTCCACTCCTTTAATGCTTGAACTATAGAATAGAACTCCCATTCATTAACTAAATACCTTTTCTTAGGATCATTCAATTTCTCACTGAAAAAGGCAACATGTCTTCCTTCTTGACTTAATACATCTCCAATTGCATTCCCACTAGCATCACAATCAACTTGAAATAACTTAGTAAAATCAGGTAAACTCAATAGCGGTTGTTTAGTAATTTTCTTCTTAAGCAACTAAAACTCCTATCTTCTCCATGTGTCCACTTGAAATCCTTCTAGTCTCCTCTCATATTCTCTATCATTGGATTATAAATTGCACTGAAATTTCTAATAAACTTCCCGTAAAAACTAGCCAATCCGTGAAAAGATCTAACTTCCCCAACACCCTCTAGTTTGGGCCATTCCAAAATTGTCTTGACTTTCTCTGGATCCATCTTCAATCCTTTAGCAAAAATCACAAAACCAATATATAATATCTCTTCCTTCATGAAAGGAGAGTTCTTGATGTTAATCAACAATTTCTCATCCTTCAATCTCTGAAACACTTGTCTGAGATGTTGCAAATTCTCTTTCTTACTCTTACTAAAAAATAGAATATCATGCAAGTATACTATCACAAAATTCCCTATGAATTTCTTCAATGCCTCATTCATCATTCCCATGAAAGTAATAGGTGTATTAGTCAAACCAAAATGCATATCCATCTACTCATACAAACCCTCATTAGTTTTGAAAGTAGTCTTCCATTCATCTACTTCCCTTATTGTGATTTGGTGACATTCACTCTTCAAATCAATCTTGGTGAAGTATCTTGCACCACTCAGACAATCTATTATTTCATTCATCCTAGGTAAAGGAAATTGGTATTTCACTGTGATCTTATTGATAGCTCCAGAATCAATAACATCATCCATTCGTCATTCTTCTTAGGTGCTAACACTACAGGTACTTCACATTGACACAAAATTTCTCTGATCAATCCCTTATGCAACAATTCTTGTACTTGTCTATTCAAATCATCATTCTCTGTCAGTGTCATTGTATGATGTCCTTTATTTGGAAAACTATCTCCCAGAATAAAATCCATATGTAATGACTGATACTCCTAACAGGGGGTAATTCTTTAGGTACCTTGTCAAAAATAATGTCCTCAAATTTTATCAGCAAGTTTTGAATCTCCTGTGGTTTCTCATCCATTACCTCTGAACTAGGTGATTTAGAAGTCAAGGAAAAACACATACTTTCCTTCTTTAGACCATCTAAGAATTTCCTTCCTTCTACCAGAAAAACTATCATTGAAGTACAATTCACACTTTTGAAATATTCTATCAAAGGAAATAATACTTGTTTCATCCCATTAGCTATAATAGCACACCTTTTCAATATAACATCATACATTTCCTATCTATCATACTACCATGGTCTACCCAACAATATATGAAAACAATCCATGGGAATAATATCACAAAGATCTTCATCATGATGGGATCCAATCTTTAATTTCACAAGGCATTAATCACTTACCAAAACTTTATGATCATCCTTAATCCATGTGATCTGATAGGGCTTAGGGTACTTAATTCTTAGCAAATTCAACTTGGGAACCAACTCTTTTGAGGCCAGATTGTCCAAACTTCCACTATCAATTATGACTTTACAACACTTTCCTACAAATTTTCATCTAGTCTTGAACAAACTTTTCCTCATTACTGATTCTGGATCAGGTTCTTCATTGTACAAAATTCTTTTTATGATCAGGTTTTCCCCATCCTCAATCTTATTAAAAGATTCATGTGACCCTTTTACAAATGCATTCCTGCTACCGCTATCAAACTTCTTACTTGAACTCCCATGAGTATATTCAAATTCTATATGACCTTCTTCCCCACATTTAAATAAAGTTCCTTTTAACCAATTCATATCTTCTCTTTTGCAACCATTACCTCTAAGGTAACCTCCTCTTCTTCCATGGTATGAACCTTCCTCTTTCTTTTTAGACTTTCCTTTGTTTTTCTCAAAGTAAGATCTGCCACCTTCAGAAAATGCTCTACCTCTTCCTCTCTGAAATCTACCACCTCTTCCTTTCTTCCTATTCTCTAATCTATTATTTAACTTTTCTTCTACTTATAGGGAAAATTGGCAAGCTTCCTTAATGTTATCATTTTAACCAAACTAATTTCATCCTTAATAGATGTCCTCAAACCATTTAAATATATTATAATTCTCTCCACTTCATCATCTTCTTGTCTAGATCTGATATCCAACCTATAGAACTCTTTGGTGTATTCTTTCACAGTAGATTCCTTCTATCTCAAATTTTGCAATTTCCTTAGAAAGCTAACTTGGTATTCACCCAATAGGAATTTACCTTTCAACTTGTTCACCATCCTGACCCAAGATTTGATCTTTTCTTTTCCTCTCCTTTGTCTATCTGTCTGAAAATGCTCCCACCATAAAGATGCATGTCCTTTCAACTTAGTAATATCATCTTCACTTTCTTTTATGCATCAGTGTTCTCATACTCAAAATACTTTTCCATTTCAGTGACCCAATCAAGCAATTCATCAACATCCAACTTTCCATCATAATTAGGTAAATTGAAAGATGGCTTGGCATTAACTCTGGGTAGGGCTCTTACAAACCTTTCATCACCTTGTTCCAATTCAAGTTCATCATTTTCAACCACCACCTTGATTTCCTAATCGCTTATATCTTCAATTGGTCTACCTCTTCTTTGTGCAGCTTCTACTGCTTCAAGCCTCACTACAATTTGTCGCAACATATCCTTGATGTCTAGGTCTTCTTATTTCCTTCCTCAAACCATTTTTCTTACCCTCTACAATTGTAGGTCAGATCTCAACTCTTCCAGCCTACAACCAAATCACTTAGGGAACTGCAATAAGCAGGTTCACCAATCAACTTCATAAGGAACACAACCTTTCTCTAATACCACTTGATGCAGTCATGGATGGGGAAACCTCAATGAGATTTTTCCAAGCATGCAACAAGAGTACAACATAGTGGAAAACACAAGACAATATAGAGAGAGAATAAGCTAGATTGACATTAGATTATTTTCATTCAATTAGAAACAAAAATGTCTTCTTACATGCCCAACTACACATGCCAGTTTGATTACAATCCCTCTTTGTGAGATGAGACCTTGCGGTCACCGATCTACTTCCTAATTACTTCTTGCTATTTCCCCTTTTTTCTTTATTTGCTTCTATAAATTATTACATTACATATATAGGCATCATGACACATAGGTCACCCCAAATCAAGAGATCATAGAACAAAGTACCACGATCACCAAAAATTATGAATCTCCACCGCAAGATAGATTTCACTACTCTGGCCGTTAAGAGTTCATGAAATAAATATAGGACTGGACCAAACATATCATAACTTTATCTGGATTCAACAGATCACGATACGATCATGGAGATATGATCTCCAGGATGTCTAGATCAAACAGATACAACCACATAACACAACGTGCCAACTGAATTGACCGCCAACTCAATATCTTAGACTGAACAAACTAGAATTAAATACATAATATATATTTTTGGTTGATGTAAGATTGCTCCAAAACTAAGATTCTCTTGCATCAGAGAGAGATAGATAGAGGCATGAGGTAGAGATAGAGGGTAAATATGGGGGAAGACACACACACACACACACACACACACACACATAGAGAGAGAGATGCATATATACACATATATGTATATATGCACATATATACGTATACATATATCTATACATATGTATATATGCAAATACACATTATATATGTAACTATATACATATTTTTAGTGCATGTTAAGTTTCCATACATGTGTCCACATGTATGCTTTTAATTCTACATATAGGTTTATATGTTCAAGAACATTCTTGAATGTGCATAACTATTTATAGTTGTATACTCCTTGTTATTTATGTGAAAGAATTAAATCAAGAGTGATAAAAAAAAATGTAGTCATTGTTTAAATGAGAGGAAGTTGAAGAATCAAAATTAATTCAGAGTCAATGGGCCCTTTTTCCTAGGCGAATTTGGAAATAACATTATACTTTTGATAAACAATTAAGAAAGACAAAGACCTAAAAAAATAATAGTAACATTTATCCCTTCTTGATGATCATATTTTTCCATTAGTATACAAAGGAAATATTTTTTGAACCGTTGGTAACATGATCACTGGAAGACAGGTTTATAGTGCAACCCGACACAATAGTTCACAGAGGTCACCAAAAATGTTAAGTGTAAGAGAAAAATGAAACTAGTCTTCACTGACAGACAAGTTCACAGAGGAACTTGACAGACAAGTTCACAGTGAACACTGAAAGGTAGTCTATAGAGAAAATTGAGAAGAAGAATGTCTACAAAGACATCACTAAGGAAAGACTACAGAGCTACCCGAGCACTAGTCTACCGAGAGACAACTTTAACTCTGAGAAATGTGGATCTGAGTTACACGTCAGATAAAACACTTAAGTTTTATATTTAGCTTTAAATCTTATCTTTAAAACCATTTCTTGAGGGACAAGTAAAGTGCATGTAAATTTTTTAATCAGTCTAACTGATTGTAAACATGCAAACTAGGAGATAAAGGTCAAGTTGTAAACCTTTGATCATAAAGTTTTCATAGTTAAGCGTGAAACCTATTTAGGTCGATTCATTGTATAAATAGATGTAGAAATCAATCAGACATTGATCATTGTAGCTGTAGCATATATCTATGGATCAGATACAAAGTTTCATGTAGAAGGACAACAAAAGATGAAATCAGTTATAAAGAACAAGATTCAAGGCTACCGAGCAGAACATAGGTATTAATAAATCACTATAGGTGATACATCATATTGTGAACTTAAAGGATCTATACTCAGCAATTCAAGATTGTGTTTTATCAGGTCAACAAGTATTTTTGACTACATTCTAACAAGTGTAGAAAATAGAAGAAATCCTTTAAGAAGGTGGATTTAACAATCCTTTTGTAAATCTCTTAACCGAGTGCACACTAAATAGTGTTGCTAAATCTCTTAACAGAGTAGACCTTAACCAGTCTAAACATGTTACTCCTAACAAGGTAAGATCATCAAAAGTGATCAAACTTGTAAGCCTTAACCAACACCTTCCATTCTACAGATAGTGAAGCTTTGTGGGTTTCATCCCCACCGCAGTTTTTACCTTCTAACAGGGGTTTTCTACATTACCAATTCTTGTGTCATGTATCATTACATTTCATGAATTTTTCTATGAATGTTTACATACAAATTAAGTTTATGATTTGATATTACATGCACAAAGATAGAATAGTATCTATGGTCAGTAATGCAAGAAATTTATTACTAAAGGATTAAGGGTTAATTGATAAAAAAATTAAGGGTACTGATTCACCCCACCCCCTCTTAGTACACACCATTCCATTATTCCAACAATTGGTATCAGAGCTAGATCTCTTATTTGGAAAATTTTAAATCACTTGAGAGAAAAGATGATACAATGGAAAGGTATAAGCTAGACAAGAATATTGAAAATCAGAAATTGCAGATACAGATATTCTATGAGCAATAGAAAGAAGCTAGAATCAAGATGAGAGAGCTACTGGATGAAAGAAAATTTATGGCATCTCGTTGTAATGAAATGGACTATCATGAAGAAGAGATACTTGAATTGTTTGAGTCATCAAGATCTACATCTAGCAATACATAGACACATCAGAAGGAAGCATTACAAGTCCAAATGAAATCAATCAACATCTGGCTGGAAAAGTGAAATCACTACAAATCAGTCAACAGACACAGATGGTAAGGATGATTGAGGTTATGAATAATGCTAGACAAGCTGAGAAAGAAAGAAAACTAGCTATTGATGACAGGAGTAAGATCACTGAAAATCTATAAGAGAGAGAATAAAAAATACAAAGAGTTACTGAACATCATCGTGAGATCACCATTCAAATTGTTCTTATGAGTCAGGAGGCAAGCCGAGTGAACATAGAACTCAATGGGAAATTGGAAGCTATTGGTGAGCTAAGAGAAGAAAATGAAATACTGAAGCATGAAGTAAGGATTCAGAAAAAACACAATGATATGATCAGGAAAGCTAAAGAAAGAACAAAAAAGAATGGATGGTTTTCTGGATGGACAAAGAAGAGTCAACAATAATACCGGTCTAGGGTATACCAAGCCTAGAGAATCATCATATCAAGCTAATAAAAAATATGTCTATACAAATCCAAGACCAAGAAAGCAATCATGAAATCACTGTGGAAAACCAGGCCACACATCAAATGCTTGTAGGAGAAAATCTAAAAGTATTCCTAAATCCACATCTACATTCATAGGAAATTGTTATAACTATAACAAGGACACAAAGCACATGAATGCAAATCTAAGGTGAAACAATCAAAGAAGGAAAACTACATGGAAAAATATTTTCCTAATTGAAAAATGCATGGGCACACATCTCTTGAATGCAGGAAAAAGAAAGAGCAAACATGCAAGCCAAAAGAACAAGAAAATGCTTATCAACCAAAAAGAGTTGGTAACTCATATGTTTGGGATTACAACACATGGACAAATTGCACAACATGTGGTACATATGGACACATAGATGCAAGATGCATGATAAAATGGATGAGAAGGTCTATAAGCTAGACTAACCCTAAAATGATATGCTTACACTATCATAGGGTCGGTCATCTAAGAAAGGACTACAAAGACCGAG
The DNA here is from genome assembly GCA_018584345.1 of Thuja plicata. Lineage (NCBI taxonomy): Eukaryota > Viridiplantae > Streptophyta > Pinopsida > Cupressales > Cupressaceae > Thuja > Thuja plicata. Next base: position 2,646,402 of record MU226793.1, read on the forward strand.
TGACAGAGACAAACACTTTTTCCAATGGAAATACCATTGAAGATATCAGAAGAATGAGAAAAAAAATGTGGAGGAAAGCTACAAACACAGATGATGTTGGACCAAGTAATACAATTGGTGACACCTTATCCAATGGATCTGGTGATATCACCACCCCCACCTAAGCAGAACAAGTAAGTATGGAACTGCACTATACCAAGTTATATTTTACATTAGTTCTAATATACATTGATAATATGCCAAATTAGCATAAATAAAGATGCACTATGGTATTACTTGTTATGAATTTGTGAATCCAATCTCGTAAGTCAACACATATCAATAATCATCGGTATAGATACAAAAGCTAAGTTGTTAATGTAAACTGAGTATCATCGGTAATCATGTAAAAGACAATTAGTCTTCGCCACATACCGAGCACCATCACTGAACATGTGAAAGTTCAATTGAGTTGACACTTACCTTGAGCATCGCATTCTCACTGAGAATGAAGTTAGTATGATCACTGAGCAACTCTATCTTCGAACATTGAGAAGTGGGTAAAAGCATTTATTACACCACTTAGGGCATCGTCTATAAAAAGGCGATGGAAAGCTCATTCGTTCACAAAGCAATTAACAATGAAGAGAAGAGTGAAGAGCAGAGCATTAAGTGAAGAATGGTGACTAGATTGTAGAAGTGACTTAAAATCACATTCACAGTATTCAGATAGACCAACAACATCTACAGCAGGTCAAGTGAGTAACTAAGACTCACCAAGCTCATAGTTTGTTTGCAGGAAAACCCCTAATTTCCAAGAACAATGGAAACCACATCTCATGTTGCCAAGATCAATAATTCCAAAGATAAAAAGGTCAACCTAATCAAGAATACTACATGTGAATAACCTAAATACAAATTCTTCCCAGAGGTTGCTTCACAACCTGGCAATGCTAGAGCATTTTCAAGCATACCACCTAGGGTTTTGCTAATCGAGGATTCTTCCTTAGTTGTTTTAAAATTTATTAAACTTATTTGCATGTATTCAGTGAACTCAACATTAGTTGCATAAGCAAGAGCCCCTATTTCCAACATATCCTCCTTTTGGATTTTTAATTTTTTGCAAGCAAACATTCAAAGAAATAGAGATATCATTTGATCGGCGTATTGTTGAATAGCATTTTTAGTACCATCCACATACACCTTCAATGCATTCCAAGATTTGAAGAATCATTTAATAAAAGAACCATCATTTCTTTATGATTCAACAATCTTGTGATCCCAAAATATAAACCAATGTGCAACTGGGTAATGAAGTATTGAACTGGTGATCATTTAAAACTGACTTTTATAATTCTGCGAATTGAATGCACTAATGACAAGTAGCTTCCTGAATGAGCTTTGAAAACTGAATGAATGACTTCATAGAAAGGTGCCATCAAAAAATTAGGTTCAATCCCAAAATATGAGAACACGTGCCAGAGGAAATTGCACAGAAAGATTTGAGCCAAAAGATATCACTGATCAAATATAGCCTTCTGAAACATTGAATCTATCCGCACTGTCAATCTGCACAAATTGCCTTAGAAACAAGCTTTGAAAATTTACCAACTGAAACCCCCAAGATCCAGAATCTTGGATAATGATTCACTCTCACGTAATGAAAATGAATCCATCATTATCTTTCTCAGAAGATCAAAAGGCAAATTATCATTAAATAGCAAAGTCAACTTGCTAAAAACATTCTGGATCTGAAACAGTGAAACAAGCAGAAATTTGATTTGGAAATAGCTTAGGAAAGTGACCAAATTGATTGTTCAAGGTCCAAGAATATTCAAGTAAGTACATCTCCAAGTCTACAACACAAAAACACTTTCAATTATAATTGACCTTGAACCGGGTACAAAATGTAAGACCTCAAAGTACACTGATAGAAAATGAAAATGGAATCAGATTGGAAAACTACCCAAACGGATCAATCATGACCTAAAGATGGAGATATAAGAATTATTTGACCTCATTAATACAATGCAAAAGGAATTGTTTCAATTAGGTCACAAGGTCAAAATTTATAATTGGTCAAACAGGGCTACTCAGAATTCAGGGAAGAACAAAGAAACAAGACATCACTAAATGACTCAAAACTTGAATTTGATGATCTGGGATGTCTTCTTATGCCTAAACAAGAGTGATGAACACTTGATATGCATGAAAAAATTCAGAATTTCATTTGGACAAATAGGCTCAAAAATCAAATATAGGGCTTCAAACTACAAAATTTTAACATGGTACTTCAAAAACCCTTACTGTGTTTTTTAGTCCCAATAGTGGCTCTGACTGTGAATGCATGCCCCATGCGGGTATGCAGAGAATTTTTAGAATCTCATGGTAGAAGCAGACCATTCACAAAGTCAAATCATATTTTTCTCTTCACTTTCTCTCTCTTCTCCTTTCCTTTCTCTTGAATCTCTTCCTTTTTCAAAAACTTGAAACCCTTTATTGAAAGAAAACATGCCACATGAGTGAAAGGAAAGAGACTATACAACATGTAAAAATTACAAAAGTCCCAAAGCCCCAAAACTAAAATCAACTCTTACCTCTATCGAACATATGATTCTCATCTCCATAATTCAGAGGTAAGATGAAACTATTGCTTCCATGTATCTGGTCAAAAACACTGCCATCCACCTTCAGTTCATCAAACAAAAGGAAATGAGCAAACTCACCATCACTTGGAAAAATAAAGTCACCAAAATAATGTGAATTCTGACCATTTTGTGACATCAAAACATCACACCCTTCCCTATTGCTAACTTACTGGAAGAAGAAACATTCCAGCTCACTCTCATGGCAGGCAACATCCACATTCTAAACATTAGTTTGCACCATAGGACAAGCTTCTTTTACATCAGTTTGCAAAATAAAATAGAATGCCTCTAAACAAAAATTTGACTCCACAAAATCAGAGACATCTTGCTGATCATAACTCCTATCATCATCTTGTAAACATGGGAAAGCATTGTTAATTAATGGTTCATCAATTACATGTAAATCTGAAAACACACATTCAAATTTGTCTTTCTCTTCAGTATCATGGCTCAAACAACAATCAGTTAGAAAAGGTTCATGAAAATATGAATCCACACTAGTACATAAATCCTCATACTCATCATATATGACAATAACAAATTCATCACAATCATGTGTACTCTTAACTTGCATATCATCATCTTCAAATATAGGAGAAGGAAACTCAAGATGTTTTTCACATTTCATGCCCTCACTATTATCCTCTTTATCAAAACATATATCTGTCGGGAATGAAACTCTAGAATCAAATGTATACGCATATCTCTAGAAATCGACATCTAGGAGTTCTGAAATTTGCTCACTGCTTAGTGGACATTGGACCTGATTTTCACCTTCTTTGGTTTCTTGTTCGATGCTGCAAACATTTTCCACATTGGAAACAAGGACTGAGATTTCTTTGCTCGTATCATTTTCTGCAAATGAATCACTACAACAACTGACGTCTGCATCATAATTATGCTCTTTCTATCCACACAAAAAAATTTCAAATTGAAACAAGAAATCTGCATTGTTATGCTGAAAGAAGGAAAATCTACAAACTCAATGGAGTCATTTTCAATTACAAAATCATCTTCATCTTTTTGTTGTTCATAGATTTCATTATCGGCATCATAACCAACATTGTCAGCATAAATAGACTCAACATCATCTACATAACTAGATTCATATTCAGCATCCTTAGTATTTTCAGATTCTGATTTCTCAATCGAATCTATCCATTCTATGGTATGCTCAATTGCTTCTTCTCTAAGAGATGCGGACCAACTGACTGATTTAGGCATACTAATCTCTAGTAACATTTCAACATATGTAGATTCTTGAAAATCAACACCCATTGGAAGCTCATTATAAGCTTCACAAAACTTCTCATAAAACAAGAGTGTTGATTCTTCTTTTCTCTCTCCAATCTTACATCTTAGAGTCAACATGCATTGTTGTTTGATCTTTTAATTTATCAATGAAATGTCCTTTTCTCTATTAAAATTTTCAAAATCTTTCTTATAGACTTCAGTTATAGAAAATATATCTTGACCCATGAATGCTGGAATTTCCATTTTAACCACTTATTTAATCAACACGTCATATTCTATCACAGAGATTTCTATCTGACTTTATGCAACCATTAACTCATGAAACCACCGCATACTTCAGATTTTGAAAAGTGAAACTTCAAAAACAAGAAGTATGGAAACTTTCAGATCAATTTTCCCTTTTCTTAGTGACTTCTTCACTTCATAAGGGGCTTTTTCTTTCTTATAAAAATAGAGGATTACATGGACAATAATTGCATCTATCGTTACCTTTTCTTCTTGAAAATAATCATGGGGCAGATCTAAAGCCTCCTTTGTAGCTCTATCTAGTTCTTCTTTTGTAGAGTCACCACCTCCTTGTGAAGGACAAATATCAAACAACAAGAGCTATTTGGAAATCACTTTTGATTCTGGAAACCCATTCCAACCAGCAAAGTTTCATAATCCTTTTCTTCCTTTCACTGCAAATAAGAACACTTCCAGGATATTCACACACAGAGATATGAACAAATTTCAGATTCCTTTTCTGAATTTCTTTCTTAATCATATTTGAATATTGATTCAACCAAGCAAGGAAACAAACATATTAAACTTGGTGATCTTAAATTTCAAATAACAACTGATAGCGATTTTTTACACTAGCACAAAACAACCAGGATTCTCCAGATTCAAACAAAGTCACCACCCACAACAAGTATGGGATTAAGATTCACAATCTGGTCCAAAAATGAAGCAAAAAATGATTATCTCCTATGAGCTTTTAACCTTCACTTCTCTGGCAGATTACAATTACTGGGGTATTTTGATTTGCAACTTTTAAAACCATAGATATTCTGAATAAGACTTTTAAATCCCTAGCAAAGTCACCATTTTGTTAGTGATTTTTCTTGTATCCCTCAGTTCTAAAAGTGAAAATGCAAACCAGACCTGGGGATTTTTGTCCAACTCATGAGAGTCAGCTCATTCCTGTAAACTGAGGGGCAAGAAAAGACTAATTGATGAGGATTTGATCCTCCTTCTGCTTTGAGCTCCACACACTCAGGCGGGTACACCTAAAACAAGTTGAAATATGCATACATAAACACTCTCTCACTAAAATTCTTTATGTAGATATGAAAAATGGTGGATAGTTCTCAGAATTACAAGATGTGGGAGTTCAGGTCAACCAATCTTATGCAGGATCCTACCTACATGATTTGCTAAGAACCAAGGAAATGGTCAAAGTAACAAAAAGGATATTCACCCTTCTTCTCTTCGAACCCGGAGGCTCAGGCAGGCTAACCTATCAAATTCACTTCTACAAGGAATCACCAAAAGTATTTGCACTATTCAATGCAATTTATGAACATTTATGCTCTCATACAAAAAATGGAAAAAGATTTGACTAATTGATTGATGAAGAAAACTGCATAACTAGTAAAAGACCAGTGCCTTATCTATTGGACAAAACAGAGTCAAATAAACATGCATTTCCAAAAAACCCTAATTCCAAACTCAAAGAAACCAAGTGAAGTGCCTTACAAATCACTCTTCTCACTCCAATCCCTGGACATCAGATTCATGTATAAACCTTAAATTCTCAGAACTTGTATTCAAGATTGACTCTCTCCTTGAAAGAAACTTAAAAACAAGATCATAGCTACCTTATAGCCAATGTATCAAAATGCCTTACAAACTGACACACAAGAGTCAAGATTAGATACACAAAGACATCAATAGGAATTGAACAGGGATTCCATTGTTCTTTATTGAAAAATCATCTAGTTCAGCATATTTATAAAATAAAGAAACTCAGAGAAAACAAGAAAAAAGGCTTAAATACTGCCCAGCAGCATAAATTTTAACATCCTTGTATAATTAGAAGAAAATCCAGATATAGGAGAAAGGAAAACAATCTTAGTCACCGACACCTTTCTGTCTCCAAAAATATTTGCAACTGATTCTAACTGTGACTACGAGAATTTGATATGATCTGGACTCCAATGGTTCACAAAATCAGAATCTTGTCTTCAATACCTTTCCAACGGTATATGATAGTTGATACTTCTGATAACATTTGCCCCCTGAATCATTAAAAATAATTTTCCTTCCCATGCATATTTCCTGAATATTTTTGAAATATGTGTTCCTTTTCAATAGTCAAACTATTGAGTTAAGATAGCATTTTATTTAAAAATCTGCATATTATATCTTTTATCCTTATTTCACCTAGATTTAATCATCTTATGACACTTGTCAATTAGGCTTAATGGCTTAATGGTTAGATTTTATGCATCTTCCTTTTAAGCCATTAAGTCCACCATTAACACACCCTTTAATTCCTCCTTTTTTGAGATGAATTTATGCATATTTTTCATTTTATTTTCTCTTTTATCCAGATTAAACCAGAATCTACCACTTGTCAATCAGACTTAATGGCTTAATGGTTAGATGTCATGCATCTTCCTTTTAAGCCATTAAGTCCACCCTAGGATTCTTTTCAACTTGCATACTTTTTAACCCTTGAATTTTTGAGATAAATTCAATTTAAGTTTCATTTAAATCTACAAATTTTACTAGATTGTGCCATGTGGCATCTTCTGATTGGTCTGCGGGTCCACTGGTCACCATGTGTCATTCTCTGATTTGCCACCATCTCTGCACACTGTGCTAGATCTTGCCATGTGTCTAAGGTTCCACATGGCCCAATGGCTTAATGGTTTAATGATATCTTCCTTGCAACTTTCTCATTAAGCCATTAAGTCATCCATTGATTTCAACTACCTCAAGATTCATGCCCAACCTGTAGGTCTATAATCCAACTCATCTACCATGTCAACCCTATGGGTCCTATCAAAAAATGGATGTTCATCCTCTGGCACATTTCCCAATGCACATGCCACCTACGCATGGAGAACCTCTGGAATGCTTCTTCATATCTCTTACTGAGTGCTTTACCATATAAATATTTTGAAAGTTCCTTGTACAACCAATGTGGGACTAAGATTCTGAGAGTTTTAAAGTTTTTCTGCACTTTGCCTCAAAATAATAGGGCCCACCTATAATTTGAAACCTCCAGCCAAGGAGCCAACCATAAGCCTCTTGGCTTCTTATTTATTACATAATGCAAGTGCTCTAGTATATATATACTAGAAACTCCTCATTCCCAGTGAATGTGGGATATATGCTATTTGTGACTGTTATGGGCAGTTTAGACAGTGTTGCACACAATCAACTATATCTCGTGAACCAAGAAGAATTTGGAAAATCTCTCTAGTGAGAATTTGGAGAATTAGATTTTCAACAACATATCCAAAATTTAGCATGATCCAATGGTGGAATTAAAAGTTATGCCCCCCGCAATATGACTGTTGTTTTATCTCCTGCAAATTCATGTTTACAAAATATTTATTCTTGATCTTTCCCAAATAGCTCCATGTGCCTTCTTCTCCATGCTGGTTAGGGTAGGCTATACACATGTTTAGTGTTGGCATATTTCACTTAAAACACTGATTCTTCCATCTAATTCAACACAGGCATTGAAGCAATCTACAAATGTCATGGATCCATGCTTCCATGCACAACTCTTCCCTTGGCATTTAAAAAAGATTTGCATGATTTGTCTATGATTCCACATGCTCTGTGCTATTTCCCCTTCTTCATTCCTCTATGAAAACTCTCCGTTCCATTTTTTACATCTGTAGGCTACTTGCATTTCAATTACTATGTTGGATCCTTATGCATTTGTTACTTGGAATGGCAATGAAATGTTTTTAATACTTCTATTGGCAATTTGGCATTCAGCTCCATGCCTTGCGCAATATCCATTCCAAACACCATTTACTATTTCATGCTTTCTCAAATTTCCAACTCTCCAACTTGTAGCTGCCAGTTGTATTTTAGAACGCCTCCCTAGCATTGGATTCATGCAATGTCACATACCTCTTCCAAACTTTGGATTTTGCTTGGAAGACCTCTTTCAATATTGGGCGTGGGGTCTCTTCTTTGTTGCGCAATCCTTATACATTGTGTAATTCCTCTTAGCATGCTCTGCATAGGCCACATGCTATGGTTTTATACCTACCAATAGTATTTTCATTGTAAATTTCTAAAAACAATATCCTCCTCCAATCAGCATGTGAACTTTAATGAAATTATGTTGGATTCTTCCTTAGTTGGTTTAAAATTTATAAAACTTCTTTGCATGTATTTAGCGAACTCAACATCAATTGCATAATTGAGATCCCCTATTGCCAACATATCCTCCTTGTGGATTTTTATGCTTTTGCAAGCAAACATTCAAAGAAATAGAGATATCATTTGATTGGCGTATTGCCGAATAGCATTTTTAGTACCATCCACATACACATTCAATACATTCCAAGCTTTGAAGAATCATTTAATAGAACAACTACCATTAATTTATGAGTCAACAATCTTGTGATCCCAAAATATAAACCAATGTGCAACTGGGTAATGAATTATTGAACTGGTGATCATTTAAAACTGACTTTTACAATTCTGTGAATTGAATGCACTAATGGCAAGTAGCTTCCTGAATGAGCTTTGAAAACTGACTCAATGACTTCATAGGAACATGCCATCATAAAATTAGGTTCAATCCCAACATGTGAGAACACATGCTAGAGGAAATTTCACAAAAAGATTTGAGCCAAAAGATATCACTGATCAAATATAGCCTTCTGAAACATTGATTCTGTCCGCATTGTTAATCTGCACAAATCACCTTAGAAACAAGCTTTGAGAATTTACCAACTGAAACCCCCAAGATCCAGAATCTTGGATAATGATTCACTCTCACATAATGAAAATGAATCCATAATTATCTTTCTCAGAAGATCAAAAGGCAAATTATCATTAAAGACCAAAGTCAGGTTACTAAAAACATTCTGGATCTGAAACAGTGAAACAAGCAGAAATTTGATTTGGAAACGGCTTAGGAAAGTGACCAAACAGATTGGTCAAGGTCCAATAATCTTTAGGGAAGTACACCTCCAATTCTACAATGCAAAACAACTTTCAATTATACTTGACCTTAAACCAGGTACAAAATGCAAGACCTCAAAGTGGGCTATTCAGAAGTCTGCATTTGACAATTTGGCACACTGATAGAAAATGCAAACGGAATCAGATTGGAAAGATACCCAGATGGATCAATCATGACCTAAAGATAGAGCTATAATAATTATTTGACCTCTATAATACAATGCAAAAGGAATTGTTTCAATTAGGTCACAAGGTCAAAAGTTACAATTGGTCAAACAAGGCTACTCAGAATTCAGGGCAAAACAAAGAAACAAGACCACTAAATGACTCAAAACTTGAATCTGACGATCTGGGATGTCTTCTTATGCCTAAAAAAGAGTGATGAACACCTGATATGCATGAAAAATTTCAGAATTTAATTTGGGAAAATAGGCTCAAAAATAAAATATAGGGCTTCAAACTACAAAATTTTAACATGGTACTTCAAAAACCCTTACTACATTTTTTAGTCCCAACACATCCTCCTCACCCAGACATAGAAAAGATGATAGGTACAGTATGGGATGACAGAGGATTGAAGGTAAATTCCATCACCGATCTAGAAATGAAATTTGGTGCATGTGTGTTGGGATACAAGGTATTCCAAGCCAGCTGACTGAATAGCATTGCATGCGGAGTAGTAGACACTACTCACAAGATTGTGAAGAAGGGTCTACAACTAGATCTATCTGAGCTTCTGTTGAAGAAACTAGAGGAGAACATGAGGACCATTAGATCAGTGAAATATAATTCATGTAAGTTCAGTTCACTCCTCATGTGTATATTCTTCTACTTTCAAGACTTCTTCCCATCTGTCAGTAATGTCAATTGGGACACTACCTGACCAGTGACAATTCAAATTAGTGAATTCATTAAGCCACTAGGGGACAACTTTAGATCAGTCATGGATGAATATTTCACCGGATTCAAGGACAGAATGCAAAAAAGGATTGGGATACCAGAACAACTGGTGGATCAATATAAAGATGATATTTGTTTCATAGTGGAAACCGATACAACTTTGATCAAACCAGCTATACCAAGGACAACATGGTTAGCACCACTTGACTATGAGATAAACATAGATCAGGCCACAAATGCTATTGAAGCATTATTGAATGAACCACTGGACATATCATTAACAAGATTTGGCACCTATAAAGAAGCTAAGGCCAGAATCAAAATAGGCTTAGTTGTTAAAAAGATAGACATAAAGAAGACCAAAATGGAAAAGGCACTTGAAAAGAAGCTTTCGGTTAATGAAGAAGAAACATAACAAAAAGATGACACCGAGGGATAGTCACCCGTCGGTGAAGGTGAACAATTGAGTGACTCCAAATCAATAGAGTCTGATGCACCACCCCCAAATAAACCAAGGACAACTTCTGCATCAAGAACAAGGAGTCAAACGAAAAAATTAGAATCACCACCGGTTAAGAAAGGACAAGTGAGGACTTATAAAAGGAAGCCTCAAACCGGGTAAAGATCAGAACCAAAGAGAAGAAGGAGATTAATTCGAAGTAAGGAGGATAAGGAAGACACTAAACAAGATGACCAACCTGAAAAGAACAAAATTCCTACCTCCATTAATGAAATTTCTGCATCAATCATCAATTCAGGTAGAATATTTGATCCTAAGATTAGACAATGGCTAACTCTGAAACCCAAGGATAAGAATAAGATAAAAGAAGCCATCATCAAGACAATGTGTGTATTCAAATATATACCTGTATATTTTGATAAGATGATGCCATAAGAAATTATTGAAATATTATCACAAAGGTGGACATATGCACTAAATTTTGAAAGACAAATAAGGGAAAGATCCCTAGTGTCAATTATGCCACCTAAGTCAAAAATGGAAGAAATTGATGAAATGATGAAGATGCATTCAAAGAAGTTCTCAACAAAATTGAGAGCCTACAAAGTTCTATAGGGAAGCTTAATAGATCTTGACAAAGAAAGTAATGATACTTGGAGAAAAATACTCAAACTATCTAAAGAGGATACAAGCCCTGAGAAAGTATTAACACTTACCGAGAAGCCTCATAATGAAGAAAAAGAGGCAACATCGAGCCCTGAACATATCTTAATAAATGACGTTGAGGGTGTCAATCTAGTTGAATTGACAACACAAGCAAGCAAGGTCATGGATGATGTACCTCAGATTTTGGAGTCATTAAAGGACACAATAGATGTCACAATCCAAGATGTGACAATAATATATATCATTGGAGATCCTACCGATTAGGTAAAGGTAGATGAAGATGTCACTGGTGCCACTAAGCAAACCAAGAAAAAGGACACAACAATGGATGTTGCACAAGTTAATATACCAGGAAAAATACCATTATTTATACAAGCTATCACTATCATCTCAGAAAAGGAGAAGTCACCCGACCATGATGCAAGCATACCCAACGATAAGGGTGAAGAGGAGCAGAAAAGCACAACTGATGAACAGAAAGTAACAGATGGAGAGAAGAAAGATGCAAGTGAAGAAAAAGGTGATGTCGCACCAAAGAATAGTGAAGGAGAAGCTACAGATAAAGCAAAGGTTGATGTGGAGACATCCACTACCAACAAATGGGTAAATACCAAGCAGAAGGTAAAAGGCACAACACCCCCAAAGACTTCACCAAGTACATCAAACCAAGCAAAGGATCTTTCTATGGTACTACATACAATTGCCTTCACCACAATTGCAAAGAAAAATAAAAATCTAGTCACCTTGGATGAGATCATTGAAATACCAGACTATGATCCTAGGACATTGGATCCAATGTCACTTACAAAGTATGCATAACTTTGTAAAAGGAAAACTATACAAGATAAGCTCAAAAAGGAGACAAAGAACACACAGGTACTAGAAACTACAAAGGATATACTACTACAGATTGTACATGATACCAACATTGATCAAAATGCACCTATTCTTGATCAATTAGCAGTTCTTATCGAAGCCATCACATCATAGAATGTATATGTAGAGAAAGCAATAGAAGAATGTGTAGAGAAAAAGTACCAGTACAAGCTAATAGAGAAAATTAGCCAAGAAGTGGTAGAGAACAAGGTAAAACTATCTGAACTGGTCAATAGAATGGAACCAATTATATCAAAAGTTATAACCTTAGTTCAAAATTTATGCACCATAAAGCAATTCACTAAGGAGAGTAGTGAAAAGATTGCAAAGATAGATACGGGTCTTAATGCTAGTGCACGAGGTCTCACAACCAATGACAATGCATTCAAGTTGCATTATGACAAGATTATGGAAGCAAAAAGGTTGAGACTTGAGATTCTAGAGGCAGAATCCAAATTCAGAGATGAGGTAACTGAGCTCCAGGCTCTACTCCTACCAAATCTCACATTACTACAACAACATATGAGTTTGGCAAAAACACTGATTTCCACCCCAGAAATGTCTGTAACAGAAAGCATATATGATATGCATGCAAGAATCGCCTTGGAAATAATGACCCTTGAGCACCTCAAAGAACAGTGGGAAAAGCAAATGGAGGACATTCAAAAATCCCATTCCCACATTTTTGACAAATTGTAAGTATGACACTTTTGTCATTATTATAAAAAAGGGGGGAATTGATATGATAAAAGGGGGAAATGATGAAAGGAGGAAATATATGCATAAAGGAAAGTGTATATACATGTACATCTATCATACCGAGGCATGCACATAGGGGGAGTCATATTGACAAGGGAAATACATGCTGTATATATATACTAAACATTTTAGTTTTGCACATATCAGTTTTTGATACTAATGTCAAAGGGGGAGATTGATGATCATATTTTGCCATTAGTATACAAAGGAAACAGTTTTTGAACCATTGGTAACATGATCACTGAAAGACAGGTTTATAGTGCAACCTGACACAATAGTTCACAGAGGTCACCAAAAATGTTAAGTGCAAAAGAACACCGAAACCAGTCTTCACCAACACACAAGTTCACAGAGGAACCCGACGGACAAGTTCACAGTGAACACCGACAGATAGTCTACAGAGAAAACTGAGAAGCAGAATGACTACAAAGACATCACCGAGGGAAGACTACAGAGCTACCCGAGCACTGGTCTACTGAGAGACAACTTTAATTCTGAGAAATGTAGATCTGAGTTACATGTCAGATAAAACACTTAAGTTTTATATTTATCTTTAAAGCTTATCTTTAAAACCATTTCTTGAGGGGCAAGTAAAGCACATGTAATTGTTTTAAACAATCTAACCGATTGTAAACATGCAAACTAGGAGATCAAGGTCAAGTTGTAAACCTTTGGTCATAGTGTTTTCATAGCTAAGCATGAAACCTATTTAGGTCAATTCATTGTATAAATAGATATAGAAATCAATCAAACATTGATGATTGTAGCTACAAAATACATATATGAATCAGATATGAAGTTTAATAAAAAATGACAACAAAAGATGAAATCAGTTATAAAGAACAAGATTCAAGGATACCAAGCAGAACAAAGGTATTAATCAATCACTATAGGTGATACATCATATTGTGAACTTAAAGGATCTGCAATCAACAATTCAGGATTGCATTTTATTAGGTCAACAAGTATTTTTGACTACATTCTAACAAGTGTAGCAAATAGAAGAAATCTTTTAAGAAGGTGGATTTAACAATCCTTTTGTAAATCTCTTAACCGAGTGCACACTAAACAATGTTGCTAAATCTCTTAAGTTCTTAACATAGTAGACCTTAACCAGTCTAAACATGTTACTCCTAACAGGGTAAGATCATCAGAAGTGATCAAACTTGTAAGCCTTAACCAACACCTTCCATTCTACAGATAGTGAAGCTTTGTGGGTTTCATCCCCACCATAATTTTTACCTTCTAACAGGGGTTTTCTGTGTTACCAATTCTTGTGTCATGTGTCATTACATTTCATGAATGTTTACATACAAATTAAGTTTATGATTTGATATTACATGCACAAAGATAGAATAGCATCTATGGTCGGTAATGCAAGGAATTGATTACTAAAGGATTAAGGGTTAATTGATAATTTTTTTAAGGGTACTAATTCACCCCTCCCCTCTCAATACACACCATTCCATTATTCCAACATGTCTCTCGTCTTATTATATTTTAAAAATATTAAATGGTTTAAATGAAATCAAGTCTATTTTACAAAAAAATGTATCAATGGAGAAGTGATAACTTCAAATCAATAACAATCTAGAGAGAGAGAGAGAGTTTATCTATTTCTTTTTCTATCCCTATCTTTGTTTATGTGTCTACATCTCTATAAACATTATTAACATTATAATTGAAAGATAATCTCAACATTAAAATTTTTAAATTTAAATTTATTATAAATGTTTACTTTCTTAAAAAATGTTGATAAATTTGAATAATGAAGTTGTAAAATAATTTTAATTTTAATTTTTAATTAATCAAATAGAAATTTCAATAATATTTTCTTTTAAAATATAATAATAATTTAACATTAACTAAATTAATATAAATTTTAAATATTTAAAAAAAATTATTAATCAAAAAGCAAATTTTAAAATCAACCATTATTATGTAAATGATTTTATATTGATTAAAATTTTGTGGCTATTATTTTGTGTTAAAAGAATTTACTTTATTACAAATATAATATAAAATAAGAAACAAAAAAAATCTATAATAAAATAGATTAAAAAAATTATCATTGTAATTTGCATAAATAGATTTTTTGAAGGGCCATCACAATTGGAATTAGAATTTAATTACAATAAAATTAAATTAAAAAGAGAAATTAAAATAGTCAAAATAAGAAAAGCAAAACATCTAAAAACTAATAAAAGAAAAGAAAACATGAATATCAAAAATTGTCAAACAAGAGTTAATATAGTTTTTATAATAAATATAATTTTTAATTATTTTCAAATAAATTTAAACTTTTAAAAAAATTAATGAATAAAATTATTTAATATTTTTCAATTATCTATTCCATAATCAAGTTACAAATTTACTTTAAATTTAATTTTATAATCTTTATAAGATTCATCCTAAGCCCAAATAAAATCTTGTACAATTTAATATTTCAATCTAGTTTTAATATTGAACTGACCATGTTTAAAAAGTAAGGGGCAAACAAAAGTTTTCAAATTATATCTATTCTTTCGGCATGCCATACCCTCATACCTCCCCCATACATGTCATTTCCACCTCGTTCGTATGACTGCAGGGCCAAAAGCTGGGCAACATGCACTGTGAGTGTAGTAACATCTCACAATGAATAAAGTTAGATATTGTTTTAAAAAATCTTATTCTTAAGGAATACAATTTGAGAGTATTAACATAAGTTTTATTATTAATGAATATTTTTAAAAAAAAAATTATTTGTATTTACATATGTTAAATAAAAAATTTATTAAAGTATTCTTAATTTATATTATTATTTTATAATTATATAATTAATTTAAATAATTATATTATTAAATTTATAAATACTAATTGTAAGTTTTTTTTTTAAGTTTAGTTTTTTCAATATATAATCTTTATCTTTTAATTTTTAACTTTAAGTAAATATTCATACCAAGATTAATACTTTGTTTATAATAAAATAGTAGAAAAATATTTTTAATTAAATATGTAGTAACTAATCGCATTATAGTAAATATAAATATTAAAAATAATATCATTTTTAATATCAAATATAAATATTAAAAATATTATCATTTTTAATATCAAATATAGATTATGAATAACATAAAATAATAATTAAGTTTTATATTTATTTTATGTTATAGTATAAAATTATACATTTAAATTCAATAGTTATAATTTGATATATATCTCAATTAATCCAAACTAATATTAGAGGAGCATAATTTGGATCCGAATTCGATGTCTCTCTACGTTTGTCGCGAAAACCGCCGGACTATGCCATGGATAGGAAACCGTCGGATCCGAACTGCTCCGATGCTCGGAATCCTCCACCTGTTCAGACGACCTGCTTCGCTGGCTTCTTTCAGAAATCCACCACACATATTCCAACATCTCTAAAAGATAGGTGTGATCCTTCCTTGGTTTGTAATGTTAACATATCTAATATTAACTCTCCTCTCTACCGTTTGACTGACTCCGTACCCGCTAACCCTAAATCACCATTAATGGTGACCCTATGGAGTCTGACATCCCTCTTGAAACCACTAATAATAAACATGTCGATCAAACTGTTAAACCTAAACCTAAACCATTCTCAGAAGCTGTCGCTCAAGCCTCCATAGACGCCAGCGCGAAATTTAACATTGCTCCATCAAATGAAGTCGAGGAACCTGGTAAGAATTCTGGGCTTACCCCGCAATCTTTCTCTGTTGCTCCAAATTTGGAACCTTAAATTTTTGGATGACTGGTTTCACAACTTTTGGAACCTTAAATTAGGTTTTCATATATCTTTCTGTAGGCAATTACAGAAAGGATTGTTTGTTATTTTTTTTAATAACCATGAAGTGCAAGCCGCCATCCTCAAGCGGCAGTACTGGACTATTGGCAACACTTCATTTCGGGCCATGGCCTGGATCCCTAAGGTCGTTAATGAAGAAATCTTGGCCCTTTTAGCCCCAAGATGGATTTTAGTTAAAAATATTCTACCTTTTTTGTGGTGCTTCCTTCCCCAACTTCTGGAGCCGATTGGCAAATTTATTAGAATGGATGAAACTATCAGACTTGTCCCGCACATGGACGCTCATATTCTGCTTTCTCTCAACCCTAGTAGAGAAATACCTAATGATATCAATATTACCATCGACTCTGAAACCTATTCATGTCCCATTGAAATTTTGGGTGGTCTTAATGCCTGTTTTCTTTGTAGAAAGGAGGGTCATCTTTGGAAGGACTGCCCTATTCTCAAGAAAAATCCTACCTCAAATAAAATTCCTAATAGTAATGCTTTGAAAAATATATATAATCCTAATTTTGATCCTTCATTGTGTAAACCCCCACCGTCGACCACTTCGCAGTTTGATCCTCCCACTATTGGGCCTCTCTCCATTTCATAACCCTCTATTTTCGCCCCACAAACTTCTCCCATCTTGGATTTTGATCTTACCGATTTCTTCCTTCCCGTTTCAAAAAAGAGGAAAAAAGGGCCAAAAAGTTGAACCTCCCAACTGGTGACCAATCACAGATGGAGATTCCTCCCATTCGTACTCCCTTTATCCCTCTCGTTATTCCCATTAAACACCCTATTCTTTCTAGCTCACCTTCCACTGATCCTTGTTTGTTAGAACAGTCAAGCATTGTTTATGTTATCCCTGTGCGCTACCCGAAGACCTTTAAAGAAATTTTTGATGAGTTTGTTTTTGAAATTATTTTGGCCAATACTTCTCTCAATCTTAGTCACCTTTTCTCCTTGAACCCGTTTATGGATCTTGACAATGCCTCACAAGTCTTCTTGGACGATGAGCTGGATCTAAAGAATGATATTCCTTCTTCTAAATGAAGAGGAAGACCAGTAGGCTCAAAAAAAATTGGAGGAAACCCTGTGGCTACTATAATGCCTAGTGATGAGGCTGCGGGTGTTTGCGATTCTTCCCCTCAAAATGTTTCCTCATGAAGTGCACCTCGTGGAACATCAAGGGTCTTGAATCCCCAGATAGAAAACATGTAATCAGACCTTTCCTTGGTTCTGTCAACTACACTGACTTCTTAATGCTGTGAGAAATCAAAGCTACTGGATTCACTCTCGAATCCAACCTTAATTTTATTTGGAAAGATGCCATTAAGTATGTTACTCAACACCCTAGGGGCAGAGGTGGCATTGCTATTTTAATTAATCCTAAATGGGAAAGGGCTATTATTGATAGCGACATTTCCCCCTATAACAGAGCCTTGTGGATTACTCTTAAGATAAATAATATGTATTTTGGCATTTGTTCTATTTATGCCTCCAATGACTACAATCAGAGAACTCAGCTTTGGACTTGGCTCGACGCTCTTCCTAATATACCTTGGTGTATTGGAGGGGATTACAATATGATTGAGTCTCAAGAGGATAAGATTGGTGGCCTTCCCTTTAGCTAGAAAGGTACTGAAAAGACTCAATGGGACAAACTTAAATAGAATAAACTCCTTTTCGACCCTCTGGCTGGCACCAAAGATTCCAATCCTAGCTTATGGCACACTTGGTGTAACTTCCAAAAAGGACTTGCTAGAATTTATTCGAGGTTGGACCACTTTTATGCTAACAAAAATTTCTTTTCTGTCTTGCCTGATAATTATGGTAACTTTGTCCAAGTTACTCCACCACCCTATCTGATCACCATCTGATCTATATCTGTTATAGACTTAACAACTTCTCTACTCGGATTAAGCCCCCCAACCCTAAATTCATTCTAAACACCAGTCTTCTATATGATGAGGAAATCCTGATGGCAATTAGCCTCATCATTATTCTTAACAAAAACCAATACTCCACCATTTCCCACATTGACAAATGGAATATTAACATTGCTGCATGGTAGACATTATTGAGAACTCTTGGCCGGAAGAAGGCTAAAGATTCTAGGTTCAATGAGAAAATTCTTAATGATAATCTTTTAGAGGCTGAGAATAGAATTCAAGATAATCCTTCGAATGAATCGCTCATCCCCTATGTGGCTAGTACCAAAGACACCCTTAGACAGCATCAGCAGTATAAGATTAAAGGTGCCAAAATTAGATCTCAGGCACACTGGCTATAGGCGGGTGATAGGGGATGCAAATTATTCTTTAATCTTATCTCACAGAAATAGTCTAACGAGTATATTGACAGAATTATCATTGATGGGAAAGAGATTACTGATTTTGATGACATAAAGCATGCCTTTGCCACTTACTACATGACTCTCTTTTCTTCCAAGGATACTGAGGAAGCTAGCACCCTGAGGAACCGTTGTAAAACTCTTATTCCTAATAAGATTTTTAACATAGATGCCTCATTGCTTAGTAGGTAAATCTCTATAGAGGAAATTGACAAAGTCATTAGCACCCTTAAGATTGACAAGTCTCTCGGACCTGATGGGCTGCATGTTGAATTCTACAAGGCCAACAACAAATGGATCTGCAAAGATCTTCATGATATATACAAGGAAGATTTAATCTCTGGAACGCTGAGCAGAAACATAAACAGTGGCATCATTAAGTTTCTGCCAAAAGATGGGGAAAAGGCCCTGCTTAAAAACTGGTGTCCTCTCATGCTGCTAAATGTCTCTTATAAAATCTTTGCTAAAATCTTGGCTATTAGAATTGAGAAAATCTTACCCAAATTTGTGTACCCCACCCAAACTGGATTCATAAAAGGCAGATATATTCTTGAAAACTTAATAACTAGTTGGGAGGCCTTAAATTGGGCTAATTAATCTAAACAAAATTCTGCCATGTTCCTTCTCAAATTTGAAAAATCATACGACAGAATTGAGTGGAGTTTCATCTCCATGATGCTGGAAGCCTTTGGTTTTCCTCCTTTATTTTGTAATGCTATTAAAGTGTTGCTCAATGATGCCTTTTCCCAAATTGATGTCAATGGGTCTCTGTCAAAGGTCGTCCCCCTTACCCGTTCCATTAGGCAAGGTTGTCCCCTTGCCCTTGCCCTGTTTGCTATTGTTGCGGATGCCCTATTCTATATCCTTAGAGATGATTCCCTCTCCCAGCCTGTGAGGGGTATCTCCTTTCCTAATGGTTATGACCTTATCAACTGTCAGTTCATGGATGATACTTCCATCTTCCACGAAGCTTCTGAAACTAACTTTGAAGCTCTTCTTAAGAAGCTCAAGATCTTTTGCACCATCTCTGAGGCTCGTTTATCTCATGCCAAATCTATTTGTCTCAGGTGGGATGATCAACCTCCTCCTTGGTTCTTGAAGTTTTATTTCCAATGGGGAGGGCCGCACACCATCATCAGATACCTTGGTATCTCATTTTTTGTTGACCCTTCTCTCAAAGATACGTGGTTGGGGGTTAAGGAGAAAATTTCTAAAAATTTAAACAAGTGGCACAACAGATCTCTTTCTCTTGCTGGAAGAGTCTAGGTTTGCCAAAAAATCCTTTCCTCTTACAATATATATTATTCTTCTACCTGGATGTTCAGCAATTATCAAATCTTTGAAATCTAGAAAGAAATTAGAAACTACCTTTTGTCAGATGGCAATGGTAATAAGAAGCTGCATGCTGTGAGATGGGATTGGTGTCACTCGGACAAACTCCTTGGGGGGTTGGGGTTGAAGGATCTTAAAACCATGGGGATTGCTTTGGTTGCCAAGTGGATCTTCCACTCTCTAGTTGGGGATGATCCTTGGAAAGTGCTTATCAGAAGTAATATTGAAAGAGGTTTCCCCAAGAATGCTAAAGCTTGGAAGAACCTTCCTCTTGATGATCTTATTTTTGGAGAGTTTCCGGTTATGGTTCAAGGCTCGGGTGTATTCAAATCCATTTGGAAAGCCTGGATCAGTGTTAAGGATATTGCCATTAATAAGGATTTCCATGATGATAATCAACTTGTGGGTGAAAGGTCCATTTGGTGGAACCTGCACTGATCTAGTAGACCACTTTCCCTCTCCCAAGGGTGTTCTACGAAATTGTGGCAAAAACTTGGTATATCTCAATTTATAAACATTTTTTAAAATGATTACTTGATTAGCTGGGATGAGTTAAGAACCAGGTTTAACATCCCCCTAACCCAAAAGAGGACTTATAATCTGATCAGTGATGCTTGTAGGAATCTTCCTTCATGTTGTCATGTCGACTCTGATAGACTTATGAAGGTTAAATGGCCAGATGGGACTATTCTGAGCAAGATCAAAGCCAAGAACATCTACAAGGTGATTGGGTATAATGATTCTATCATTGACCATGTTAATAAACTCTGGTACTCTAATCTTGATATCCCCGCTTGGAATAAGATCTTTTGCATGCAGACTCTGGAAGTCCCCCATAGAACCTAAACTCAAATGCTTTAAATGGTTGCTAATCCTGGACAAACTCCCTATTAGAAATGATTTCACTAGGTTGCAATACTGTAATTTTTATAGAGCTCCTGAACCTCGTAGACATATCTTCTTTGACTGCAGGTTTGCCAAAGGAATTTGGCGTATGTTTGGTTTCTATATTCCTAGCAATGTTAACATTTTTGAGATCATCACTGGTCATATTGATGGTATTAAAAAGGATTCTAACCTGTTTTGGCATATTCTCACTTCTAACATTCTATGGCAGATCTAAAAGTGCAGGAATAAGAAAAGGTTTCAAGGTAATCCCAGGCTTCTTACTAAGTCTTTCAAAAGTCTCACATTTTTAAAAATCTTTTTGCAGGTTCAAATCACTATGAGGGTGGAGAAGGACAAATTCAAAAGACTTCTTAAGATCGGGCATGCCACCTTCTTCGCCTATGAGGTTAAGGATGGGCAAGCATGGAGAAACCATATGGACAATCTACACCTCTTTGAAAGAACCATTAAAGAATTCAACCGGGAACTCCAAAAGAATAATAAACTGGCATCAGACAAAATGATCTTCCTGCTTCATCAGATTCAGAAAAAGAAGAGTATTGTTTGGATGGAGGGAAACATGGGCTGGACTGCCTGGGTGGATGCCTACGATGATATTTTGAGCTAGTCTTTCTGATCTTTGTTTCCTTTTAAATATATCTGTAATTATCTTTGATATACTCGGTTGAGGCGCTGCCTCTGAACTAAGGTCCTTTTGTTGTGATACTTTGAACTGCTTCGGTTAAATTGTTTTTTGAAACCCTTATTATTAATACAAAAAAATAGTTATAATTTAAAAGTAATAATTAATATTTAAATAGATTATAAAATTATATTAAAAAAAAAGATTATAAAATTATAAAATTTCAATATTAAATATATTACAATATATTATTTTTGATATATAGTATTAAGGTAACAATTATGATTTACATACTAATCCAAACCCTAACACTAAACCCTAATTGTAATCATAAAAATAAATATTCATACCAAGATTAAGATTAAATAATAATATTAAAATTATATAAATATTATGATTATATAAAATAAAAAAAAGACAAATATAAAATTTTATATTATAATAAAAAATAAATATTTCATTTAATTATAATTATAATTTAAATGATATTAATTAATTTAATTATATATATAATTTATAATATCTAAATCAAAAATTTAAATTCAATTAAGAAAGTAATAAACATTCAAATTACAATATTAATATTAAGATGTGAGACTTTCATATTATATTTTACAATTTAATATTTTTTGTTTAAGTTGTTTAATAAAAAATATTTAATTAAATTAGATTAAATTAATACTTATATTTATAATAATTTAATAGAAAAACATTTTTTAAATAAATATGTACTTATTAATCATATTATAATAAATATAAATATTAAAAATGTTATAACTTTTAATTTATCAAATATATATTATGAATCACATGAAAATAATAATTAAGTTAAATATTTTTTTAATGCTATAATAAAAACCAAATATTTAAATTCAATAGTTATAATTTAGATGAAAAAAAGAAAGCTGTGATGAGCTCTGCTCTACGAAAACCACCGGACGCAGTTCAGAGACCGCCGGAATCAACAACCACGGACCCCACGGAAACTCTAACATGCCCTGCTAGAAGTGTTGGAATCGACGCCGCTCTACCCGCGCTTGCCACGAATGCCAGGTGTGATTTTTCCTTTAGTCCTGTATGTAAGTTGCCTTTGTCTGTGTCTCCTCCCTGCCGTTCGTCAGGAACAGTACCCCTGGCATTAAACTCCCCATTAATGGCAATCCTAGCCTCCGATATGTCAGTTTTAACATCATCTTCCAAATCTAAACAAACACATTCTGATAAACCTAAAACATTCTCAGAAGCCGTCGCCCCTACCATCATTTCCTCCAGTGCCAGATTCAACCCTTCCAATGAAGCCAAAGAACCTGGTAAGCAATCTAGCCCTGCCTCACAATCTTTCACCATTTCTCCAAATTCGGATACGTTGGTAGAAATTAGAAATGAAAAAACTAGAA
The DNA here is from genome assembly GCA_018584345.1 of Thuja plicata. Taxonomy (NCBI): domain Eukaryota; kingdom Viridiplantae; phylum Streptophyta; class Pinopsida; order Cupressales; family Cupressaceae; genus Thuja; species Thuja plicata. The sequence continues at coordinate 2,669,558 of MU226793.1, forward strand.
TTAAGAACTCTGCGATTTTTTTTGAGGCTGTAGAAGTTGATAAATGCCCTCCTCACAAATTCCTGGATGATTGGTTCCATAATTACTGGAACCTCAAACTCGGCTTCCACATCTCATTCTGTAGACAGATACAAAAGGGTTTGTTTGTTATATTCTTTAATAATCAGGAATCATAGGCTGTGATACTCAAAAGGCAATATTGGACTGTAGGTAATACCTCCTTTTGTGCCGTAGCTTGGACTCCAGAATTTTTCCACGAAGAATTCTTAGCCCTTTCAACCCCAAGATGGATTCTAGTTAAAAACATCCCTCCATTTTTGTGGTGATTTCTTCCCCATATTGTAGAACCAATTGGTAAATTTATCAGGATGGATGATATTGTTCGTTTGGTTCCACATATGGATGCCCGTGTGTTGATTTCATTTTACCCAAGTAGATAAATTCCTAAAGATTTTGTGATAAATGTTGACGAAGAATCATTTTCCTGCCCTATTGAGATACTAGGTGGGCTTAATGATTGTTTCTTGTGCAAAAAGGAGGGACACCTCTATAAGGATTGTCCTATCATTAAAAAAAACCCTACTTTGAACAGAAATGTTGATCATAATTTGACCACCAACATGTCGATTCCCAACAGTGATAAGTCTGACAGCCTCCTGACCCCTTTGACCTCCCCTGTATTTGATCCCTTGTTTATCTCTAAGTTATATTGATGATTAGTGACCAACACTTAGTCATTTCATTAGGCAGTTTTAGTTGGCTATCATTGTGGCCGAGCTAAAACTATGAAAGGCTAAGCAACATTGTCGAGCAGTTTTTCAATATGCTTAGTTACATTACTAAGCCAAGTGACATTGCCAACCCGAGTAAAGACAGAGACGATAAATGCCGAGCAACAGACAGTCAAAGTGCCGAGCAGGACAGTTTTTGTATATTTGTCTAGAATGATACAAACTTTAGGGATAAGTGATCTAGCTGACTTGTATAAGCTTTTTGGGCCGACATTGTGTGCATTTAATATTTTATACGGAGTTAATTATGCATTTAATTGTTTTATCCTATGCATGACTCGTTACAAGCATTAATTGTTTTACCATCAAGGCATGGATATCAGATCTTGATCATTGATCTAGATCTCACTGTCAGATCTGTATAGATATATTAGATTGCTTCGAAACCCTATTTTTATGTATGTGCAAGAGGCAGTAGAGGTATTATAGAAGTGACTGCATTTTTGTGAAATGCACAGAGGGTTATTTTGTTTAGAAGCAGAGATCAAGCAGAGCATAACACACTGAACAACAGAGTAAAGATATATCAGATTATAAGATTAGAAGAGATACTGAAAAGAGGAGATCCATCATCAACATCAAAGTGCATATCGAAGGATCAATACTTGAGACTTTCTAATCATTGTATCAGGTGAAAATCTCTTAACAGAGTGGTTTTAGCAGGCCTTTATTTATCTCTTAACAGAGTGCTTACTTTATTATAAGTTTAAATCCTTTAACAAGGTAGATTGTAATGATCTAAAGATTTTAATAGAGCAGACCTTTAACAGGGTAGATTACATTTTGTAATCAAACATTGTAACCTTAATAGGTACACTTTATTACTGTAGTAGTAAAGACTTTTGTGGGTGTCATCCCCACCCCAGTTTTACCTATTTGGGTTTCTGGGTTACCAAATTGTTGTGTTATGTGTTATTTGTTTCATGGTGTGGATGCTATTTGAGATTACATTAG
>MU226793.1:2681238-2698271 GCA_018584345.1 Thuja plicata
GATGGCTCTAAAATGAATAAACTTAAAGCCAAGAGCATCTACAGAGTGATTAGCCAAAATGATTCTATCCTTGAACATATCAATAAAATCTGGTACTCTAATCTTGATCCCTCGGATTGGAAGAAGATTTTTGGTAGATTTTGGAAGTCCCTTATTGAACCTAAAATTAAATATTTTAAGTGGCTTTTAATTTTGGACAGACTCCCTATTCGACAGGACTTCTCCTCTACACAAAACTGTATTTTTTGTGGCTCCCCTGAATCTGGTAGACATATCTTTCTTGACTGCAGATTTGCCAAAGAAATTTGGCGTATGCTTGATATTTTCATTCCTTATGATGTTAATATATTTGAGATTGTTTTTGGTCATATTAATGGTATTAATAAAGAGCTTAACTTGTTCTAGCAGATACTATCAGAGCTCTGGAAGTGCAGGAATGAGGAAGGATTTCAAGGTAGTACCAGGGTGCTTACTGAGCCTTTCATAAGTCTCACATACTTCAAATTTTTTTTGCAGATTCAGATCACAATGAGGGTTGAGAAGGACAAATTCAAGAGACTGCTGAAAAGTGGTCATCCCACTTTCTTCACATATGAGGTCAAGGATGCTCATGCCTGGAGGAAACATATTGACAACCTACACTTATTTGAAAGAACCATTAAAGACTTCAACCGGGAGCTCAAAAAGAACAACAAGCTGGCCTCAGATAATATGATCCTTCTCTTGCACCAGGTTCAAAAGAAGAAGAATATCGTCTGGATGGAGGGTACCAAGGGCTGGACTGCCTGGGTCGATGAATATAACAATATCCTAGCTTAAGTTTTATTTCTATCTATGTTTGGATGTCCATAATTACTGTTAAACTTTGATACTCTCGTGTGAGGCCCTGCCTCTATTTTTTTTTGCCTTAAACTGTGAACTACTTCGTGATGTAAATTCTCATTTTGTTTACACTATATTTAATACAAAAAAAAATATTTATAATTTAAAAGTAATAATAATATAATATTAAAATAGATTTAAAAATTCTAAAATTGTATAATAATAATAATAATAATATTATACTATTCTTATTTCTATTTTTTATGCAAACCATATTAATATATAAAAAGTGAGAATTAATAAATTAAAATAAGATCACAAAATATCAATTTACAACTTAGATATTACAATTTATATTTATAAGTTAAGTTCATTATATTTAGATTTAATATATATAATTTCAAAAATAATAATGAGTAGCAGTTACAATGCTCACAATACAGCTCAAAATACATTGAATAAATTAATATGACTAGGGATAGTGTTTATATCATGGTTAGAGTTAGCATTAGGGTTATGGTTCATATACAGTTAGGGTTCATTAGGTTTAGGGTTTGGGTTAGATTTATTATTATGATGAGGGTTTGAGTTTTGTTTTAGGGTTGGGTCTATGGTCACAATTAGGAATTAATGTCAAGGTAAGTATTATGTGAGGGTTAGGGATAGAATTATGGTTAGCATTAGGTTGAATTATAGGGCTTTAGTTAATGTTAAGGGTAGGGTTGGAATTACTATTATTGTTGGGATTTGAATTATAATTAGGAGTAGCGTGAGGATTTAGATTTGGTTAGGGTTATGGTTTGATTTAGGGTTAGGGTAAAGGTTAGATTAAGGTTAAGATTAGCATTAGGGTTGTGATTTTGTTTGGGTTTATCATTATGGTTAAGGTTTATGTTAAGCTTTAGTTTTATATATTGAATAAATTAATATGGTTATGGTTAGCATTTAGGGTTAAGATTTAAATCATGGTTAGGTTTATCATTAGGATTAGGGTTTATATCATGGTTAGGTTTAGCATTAGAATTAGGGTTTATATCATGGTATGGTTAGATTTAAATGTTTTTCTATTATATTATTATAAACATAAGTATTAATTTAATCTAATTTAGTTAAATATTTTTTATTAAACAACTTAAACAAAAAATATTCAATTGTAAAATATAATATGAAAGTCTCACATCTTAATATTAATATAGTAATTTGAATGTTTATTACTTTCTTAATTGAATTTAAATTTCTGATTTTGATATTATAAATTATATTTATAATTAAATTAATTAATATCATTTAAATTAAAATTAAAATTAAATGAAATATTTATTTTTTATTATAATATAAAATTTTATATTTATCTTTCTTTATTTTATATAATGATAATATTTATATAATTTTAATATTATTATTTAATCTTAATCTTGATATGAATATTTATTTTTATGATTACAATTAGGGTTTAGTGTTAGGGTTTGGGATTAGTATGTAAACCATAATTGTAACCTTAATACTATATATCAAAAATAATATATTGTAATATATTTAATATTGAAATTTTATAATTTTTTAATTTTTTTTTTAATATAATTTTACAATTTAATTAAATATTATACTATTATTACTTTTAAATTATAACTATTGAATTTAAATATATAATTTTATACTATAACATAAAATAAATATAAAACTTTTTATTTTTTTTTAATAGTTTTTAACCATAGTTTTGTAATATATAATTTATATATCATTGAATTTATTTTTAAAGTGGTCTTTTAATTTACAACATAGTATATTTATGACATACTATATTTTATATTTTATATTTTATTATGTAAACATGTTATTTTCATTAAAAAATTCAAATATTTATAATATATAACTATTATATATTCTAAAAAATTTACTATATTATATTTTTAATATATATATGCTATAAATAATTATTACAATTTCTAATATATAATATAAAAGTACCATATCATATATGCTATATTATACAATTTTATTATTTCATATCTCTTTATTTATTATTGAACTTCCACCTAACATTTTTAATTTATAACTATATTTTAATTTTTTAAAATTATAACAAATTATAATATATACAAATACAATTTATTAAATATTATTTTTCAGATTTTATACAAAGTTTCTTATTTAATTTTTAATTTAATTAAAATATATAAAATATTTATAATAAAATTAAAATTAAATTTACATATATAATTATAACTAATTACAGCAAGTGCGCCATTACGTGGCACTTGTTATTTTATGTTATTCATAATCTATATTTGATATTAAAAATGATAATATTTTTAATATTTATATTTACTATAATATGATTAGTTACTACTTATTTAATTAAAAATATGTTTCTACTATATTATTATAAACAAAGTATTAATCTTGGTATGAATATTTACTTAAGGTTTAAAATTAAAAGATAAAAATTATATATTGAAAAAACTAAACTTAAAAAAATAAAATAAAAATTAACTTACAATTATTAAATATAAATATAATAATATAATTATTTAAATTAACTATATAATTATAAAATAAAAATATAGATTAAGAATACTTTAATAACTTTTTTATTTATCATATATAAATACAAATAAAATAAAAATAAAAAAATTCATTAATAATAAAACTTATGTTAATACTCCCAAAATAAAATTAAAAAAAAAATATCTAACTTTATTCATTGTCAGATGGTACTACACTCACAGTGCACGTTGCCCAGCTGCTTTTGGCCCCGCCGGAGAGGAGACTCTGACAATTTCTGACGAACCTGATAAAGGATTTCGTTTGCTATGGCTAAATGCATGGAATGTATGTATTATGCCAGTTTTAAGTACGGCCGGTGCATTCTATCGGGAGGATAGCCGCGTCCTTCAAAATAAAATTATTCAACTTCACATAGATCAAGAATCCATCGTTTCATTTGATTTGACATCATCAAATTTCATGGAGTTAAACAGTTATCACCCTCGCAAAAGAAAACAGTAGATCCTCAATGAAAGGACGAAGAGGAAATCATGAGCACGAACTTCTGTAAGCAGGCGTCGGAAATCACGAGCACGAATCTCTGTAAGCAGGCGTCGGGTATCTTGTATTTGATAAACCATGCACATGAATCCTTTTCGCAATTAGACTTCCAGGCATATGGACGCGCACTACAGGATTGCGCAAGTAGCAAAGTTCTTGATCGGGGTAAGCAATTTCATGCAAAATTAATAAAAGTTGGATACGAGACGGTGGCCTCATTTTTGAACACGAACCTTGTTAACATGTACGCTAAATGCCAGAATACAGACCTTGCACGCCAAGTGTTTGACAAAATGGCTGAACGAGGTGTCGTATCGTGGACTGCTATGATTGCAGGGTATGTTCAAAATGGGGATTGTTGGGAATGTTCAAAACTTTTTTCTCAAATGCAAAGGCAAGAGAAATTCTTTAGACCGAATGAATTTACCTTTCCTTGCGTGCTCAAGGCTTGTGCTGGCCTAGGTAGAGACGGTCTGTGGCTCGGGAAACAGGTGCACTCTCGCATTGTCAAATTTGGGTTAGATTCTGATGTTTATACTGGCAGTACCCTTCTAGATATGTATGCAAAATGTGGGATAAGTAATGATGCACTTCAAATGTTTGATGAAATGCCTGGGCACAATATCGTCTCATGGAATGCCATGATTGCAGGATTTGTTATCAATGGTTGCGGTGACGAAGGTTTGAAGATGTTCCAGAAGCTGAGAGAAACCGATGTTAAACCAAATTATGCTACTTTTTGTAGCTTGCTAAATGCGTGCATCCAGGTATCCTCACTCGAAGAGGGGAAACAAGTACATGGTCACCTTGTGAAGAGTGGATTCGAGTCGGAAGTGACTGTGGGTAATGTACTGGTAGATCTGTATGGGAAATTAAACCATGTTGAGGATGCACGCAAACTGTTTGACAACATGCCTGAACGAAATGTGGTTTCCTGGAGTGCAATGATTGCGGGATATGTTCAAAATGGATACAGTGGAGAGGCATTAAGTATATTCTCACAATTGCATCGAGAGGGGAGCGAGGCAATCGAGCATACAAGTTCAAGTGTTCTAAAGGCATGTGCTGTTCTAGCCAGTTTGGAGCATGGGAAACAGGTTCATACACACATTATCAAAATGAGAACAGTGTCGAACGTTTACATAGGAAGCGCACTTGTGGATATGTATGGGAAAAATGGATGCATAGACGATGCATCCCAAGTTTTTGACAGCATGCCCGAGAGAAATCTGGTATCATGGAATGCAATGATTTCAACATGTTCACAGCATGGTCATGCGGAGAAAGCAATCCGGCTCTTTGAACAGATGCAATGTGCTGGGTATAAACCAAACTACATCACATTGCTTTGTGTGCTATCTGCCTGCTGTCATGCCGGTTTAGTGCGGAAAGGTCTTGCTTATTTCAATTCCATGAATAGAGATTATGGCCTAATGCCAGAACCAAAATACTATGCGTGCATAATTGACCTTCTTGGCCGAGCTGGCCTTCTGGACGAGGCTTTGAAATTTATGAAAGAAATTCCATTAGAACCTACTCCTTCTATGTGGGGAGCCTTGCTTCTAAAGTAAATGGCAACATGGATTTAGCAAAACAAGCTGCAGAACGCCTTTTTGAGTTAGATCCCTGAGACACTGGAACACATGTTTTGCTGTCAAATATCTATGCTGCTAGTGGCAGGTGGGATGATGTAGCAAAAGTGAGGAACGCAATGAAGGATATAGGGATGAAAAAGGAGCCAGGATGTAGCTGGGTTGGGGATAAGAATAAAGTGCACGAATTTCATTCGAATGATAGAACACATCCATTGACAGAAGAGATATATGCATTGGTGGAGAAATTGTGTGGTCAAATGATGGAATCAGGGTATGTGCCAGATAAAAATTTTGTGCTCCTTGATGTTGACGACCAGCAAAAGGAACAATTTCTTTCTTACCACAGTGAGAAGCTAGCTCTTGCATTTGGGCTTATCTCCATACCATATGGGTTACCTATCCGAATCACTAAAAACCTCCGTATATGCGGTGATTGCCATAATTTCATCAAATTTAGCTCTGGTATTGTCGGAAGAGAAATAATTGTGAGAGACACCAACCGCTTCCATCGTTTCAAGGATAACCTTTGCTCTTGTGGGGATTACTGGTGATGTAAAAGAACAACAGATATCATATTGCGCTTTTGGCCCTGTCTGGATTATGTAGACATTTTCCTAGTATATTGTCAGCAAAATTGGAAACTCACGGTGCCAGTTATTTAATTGTCGAAAGTTGAGCATGCACTAATGAATCTATGTTCTCATTGATGCGTGCTTATGCATCATATCATCATGAGTTATTCCTCAGGCTATCTGTAAAATCTGTAAAACCACAAAAGGCAACAGGAATTGTGCTCCTCATTGTGCAGGGCTTGTCCTTGGTTACTTTTCTCACAATGTAGTTCAAATAGGAGTCACAAATTATATGCTTGATGTGTAGTAAAACAAGAGCCGCAATGGAAATACTAGCTGCTAATTTATTCTGTATTCAAAATCCTTGATGTCTTGCCATCTGCAAAGCCTGATTCAGTGTGTTGGCTGTCTGGGTTTGAACTTTGAATATGGTGAGAGTAGTGCTTTCTTTCTATTCAAGCCTATGATGATACATTTTTTGCAAGGAGGAGATTGGTGTGTATGAAATACAGTTTGGAAATTGCATAGTTGTTTATATGAACTTTTGGCTTCTGCATAAGGAGTAACACCCAGCACTGACAAGCAAGTCATCGTAGCATCATATGATATAACTACTTTCTATCCTTAACTTCGTGTTGGCTATATATTGTGGTTATAATTTGACATGTTACGTTCATTTTATGGTGTAATAATGCAGATTGAGTCCGTTGCATGTGTGGTTACTCTACTGGATTTTTGGCTTTGCTAGGGTTTATGTAGCTTTTCTACGGGTTTGTCAATTTGCATCTGTTATTCCATGGCAGACACTGGCTGTCAGGCTTCCCATTACTCTCATTCAAACAGGCGGTGCTGTAACTGGTGGGTGCAGCTGAAGTTTGTTTTGCTCAGACCTCGTACATGGTCTCTCAAGTAGTAGGAGTCTTGAAAGTGAGGCCCAGATCAAAGTCTGAAAAAAACGAATAGGGTACCTTAAGAGGAGCATAACAAAGCCCGAGTGGCGATTAACCTGGAACCGTTTGCTCAAGATATAAATGATTGGAATTACCATTCTATCGATTTTAAATTCTGATGGATAGGATAATATGAAGCTTTGTGGGGAAATGGACAAGAAGAATATGACAGGCAGAGGGAGGTCTAGACATCATACTGACAGCAAATGACTTAATTATTGTGTCTTCACAAAAAATAGCTGATAGAGTCAAGGCCTTTGAATGAGGTTTTTATTGGGCTAATTCTGTATGAAATCCTTGTGTCTGGGGTGTAGGGTTGACCCAGGAGCAGAATTTCCCTCTCGTTTGCTTATGTGGATATGCCTTTGCTAACTCCCTGCGCACTATTGGCATGAAGATATCTTGGAATCCATTGGAATGGGTTTGGGAAGTTTCAATAGGCCCTTCAGAACCGGTGGAAGACAGGAAACTAATATGCTGACTGCTTTGAGATTTGGAACTGAAATTGAATTGAACTGGATTTCAACAACCCACTCCATACCATGATGAATGGTCAACTGGGGAAAATATTGTGGGAACAAAACCTTGATTACGAGGATGCACAATTTAAATGTTCGGATTGTGAATATGGACACTTGGCTAGGGATTTGCTCACTGAAATGCCAAAAGACCGCCTATCTATCCTCGACCGAGAAGAAAACCCTTTCCCAGCCCAGAATCAGGTAGAACTTCAAAGCATTTCAATCAAATGTATTTATCAGTTCTTGAAGAGGGCTCTGTTAGGGAAGAGTAAAAGGAAAAGGGGGCTTATGAACTGGCCATAACAGAAATCGTTTTGAGTTCTAATGTTCAGTCTCTTTTGTGTGTATTTTGAGAAATTTTGCTATTGTTTGTAGCTAGGGGACTGAACAAAGTGGTCCCAGTCTTCACCTCCAAGATTGTGAATGCAATTCGTTCTACGCAAATGGTAATCCAGCAATTCAAGTCTGCTCAGGTTAACATTCACTTTCTTTCACATTCTTTGCAACTGTTCAAGCATATGAAAGAAGGCAACTAATGAACTCTTGGGGATTCAGGACACAACATTAGTTGATCTGGTGAAGGTGATAATTAGAAGTTAGCAAACGAAATCAGATCTAAGCAGGGGGATATCCGATATAGCAAAGCTCCGTTGGGAATTATAATAATCAAACAATAAGCCTTACCCTGATACACATGCCAATTTGGGATTAAATCTGGAATAGATGGGATTAAAATTGTGGGAGAACAACTTAGTGGAAATAACAGGGCAGTCTGGAGATTTGTCGTTGACATGGAACCCCAATAAGTTCACTGATCTTTTGAGCAAGAGGAAAAGGAGCATCAACAGTGCTATGTAAAATAATGGAATTAGGGCAAATTATATTTGTCTTTAGCATGTATGCTTCTCTAGTCATTACACAGAAATTCAATGGAACTGTATCGACACCATCATTAAGGAATTCGGAGACCTCCTCTGGGTGATGATAAGTGATTTTAATAATAATCTCAGTGGAAGAAAAAAGAAAGGGATTAGTCTACAGTTTTACTAATTAGAAATTTATTCTCATTTAGGACAAATCCAGTAGACGTGGTTTCTGATGAATCTTTAGCATAAAATAACATGAGAATGGGGGTAAGCATACATGGTAGAGAGACAATGGATTCCTCATTAGCAAAGGTTGGTGGCTGCAAGGAAACTTTCTGCCTTCAATTAGCAGGCTCAGAATATTAACTGATCTGCCTGGAACTTTTCGTTTGCAGCAGACCCTTAAATGCTGTAGTTAAGTTTGACTCAATGTGGTAAAATGACGTATCCTCAGGTGAAATGTTTCGTCAATTGTTGAAAGTTAGGTTCCTATCCCATGAGGCTGCTATATACCCCTCTTGGAATATTAAAAATGTAGCGGATGACGCTTTGGAGACGAGGCTTTCAAGGAAGTGAAGATTTGTCACATACATAGAGAAGGTAATAGGGCAGTAGTCAACATTGGTTATGTGCTCCCTAGATAACGAAGTCATTCAAAGTTTAATTTATGAGGCTCCTTCACAATTTTTATTGCTTTATATTCTTATTTGTTTTTTTGATGTTATTGCATTGGAAGATTCATTTGTTCCCCTCATGTCTGAGTCATCTTGGCCATCAGTATGAGTTAATAATAGCTCTTAACCCCGAGGATCGTTTAAATCTTGAAACAATTAGAAATGTGGGGGCGTTCAGACTCGCTTGTCACTAGTAAGTTCATCCAAGCTCTCTATGTTTTAAACCCTATTGAGGATGTTCTAGGAATGAGGGTTTTGTATAGGGGTCTTAAGGCTTCTATCTTCTTCAAGAGTTGTCTACTAGGAAGAAAAAAGTTATTAGAGACTCAATTATAAACCACGGTGGGGATGGAACCTACAAGATTTACTCTACAAAATAAATAACCCTATTAAAGGTTTAAGTACAATAGGGGAATGCACATGCATTCAGGCTTACATCCTAGAGCTCACTGCTCAATTACAAAAGAAGGGCTACAACCCATAGGAAAGCTCACTGTTTTATTAGAGGAGTGGACAACAATCCACAGTAGGTGATTTGGATCGCTGCATCTACAAATGCAATAGCAGTTCCATTAAGGCACAAAAAACTAAATCAATACACTTCATAACTTATCACTGTTTTCCAATCGAATCTCTGATTACATTACATTCACATACACAACATTCATATCACACACCAAAACAATCAAATACATCAAGCTAATATATCTGCTTCATCAATTAATTCACCATTGGGTTGGCCTCAAGAACATTTATTAAAATATGATATGTGTAGAGCTGTCGGCTAAATCTATATGCAAATTTCAATGCTAACCTCGAACAACCACATAGAATCATTCTCCCAAGTCGGCTCTATGTCCTTGAACTCGAAAACAATTCATCCAACGGATTTGCAAGGATCACATAACGATCTACTAACTTCTTTCTTTGTTCTTTACTGATAACTGGAAAACTGTCAAACAAATCTTCATATCTTCATCGGATGATAACATCAAGTGCTGCGCACCTAGATTAAGATAGAATATACCTCTGTTAAGCTCCTCCTAGGATCGCATATCAAAACTCGAAACTGTCTGTCTTTACCGATCCATTTACTGAACTTTGTACACTGTCCCTTCTTTGTCATACTTAACCAATTTTATCTCCTAACCTTTGGTATGACCAAAACATGATGAATAAACATGTGTGGCACATCTAGTTGCCATCAATGACAACATATCAATCCTCAAGACCAGTGTCTCTTGCCAATAGGGTTCACCAGAATGTTGACAAGGAAATTAGACTGGACCATAAATCATCAATGGAAACAACAAACAATTAGATATATGCAAATACCTAGCCTACAAATGAAGAAAACAAAATCAAATGCAAACCCGTAATGTTGTATCCATTTCATGCAGCCTCCATTGTCGTTCTTATTCTTCTAAAAATTGGCGCTTTGATTTTAAGTCTGGACAATTGCATGTTGAAAGCATGAAGTAACCAGAAGAAATCAAAGATTTATGGTTTCAAGATAATGGATCTTGTTTCTCAATTCATGCTTAGCCTAAGGATTGAATGAATATTTATATGACAAGTAAGCCTATTAAATAGCCAAACAAAGGGAAGTGGAAGAGACAAGAGAAGGCAATTAGAGAAAGGGAAAAAGGGGATGTGAAAAAGTCAATTGAGGTCAATAATAATTAAAATTTATTAATTATCCTTACATAAGAAGTGGACAAGGCAAGTCAGATTAATTACTAAATAAAATTTATTAATTATCCTCACATTAGAAGTGGAAGAGGAAAGTGGGATTAATTAATAAATAAAATTTATTTATTATCCTTACATGTGATGTAGAAGAGTCCAGTGGAGTTAATTAATTAATGAAATTTATTAATTATCCTCACATAAGAAGTAATTAGAATTAAAAAAAAATTAAAAAAATTATTAAATTAAGGGGATCAAAGGGGGACAATTAAATTAAATTTATGAATTGAGATAGAGCAATACGACGAGGGATTATAAAAATAATGAAAATAATTATTTAATCTAGAAGAAAGAAGTATGGAAATTATATTTTTAAAAATGATTAATTAAATGATCAAACGACTATTTAATCAAAGAAAGACTAATTAATTTAGAGAAAATTGATGACCAAAATGGATTGATTAGAGGACATAATAAAATTTGAATTAAACATTTAAAATTATTTCACTGAGAGGAAGAAGAGTGATAAAAATCATTCAATCACTATAGAAGAAAAGTTAGTGAAAATTGTCATTGCAAGACTTGCCAGGATAATAGCTAGTCAGAGTGCCCCTACGACAGATTGAAGTATGGATAAGGACAAATTTTAGTACCTACACCTTTGTTGTTGTAAAAAATATGTATTCTTTGAAGGTATACTCTCTTTCTCTACCCGATTTGATGACCTTTATAAAGTATCCACTTTCCTTCTCATCCCGAGCCTTGAAGTTCAAAGGATTAGTACTTGTATTTCAAGAAGTGGACCCATGTCTTATGACTATAATCATCAATAAAGATCCTATCTTTTTTACTTATTGTTATAATTCCCATTGGACCACACAAATATGTATACACCAACTTTTTTAAAGAGTTTCTTTATTGAAAGGGTTGTCTATGTTCTTTCCTAAAATACATGATTCACATTTTTCACTTGGCTTTGCTATGATTGGTAATCCCCTCACCATATCCTTTTTGGATAAAAGAGTAAGCCTAGATTAGATTAGATGTGTGTGACTTAGATTCTAGATCCTAGAGGGGTATTTAATGATCATCTTGAAAGTTCCTCCTATAGAAATATTATACACTTTTCATGTTTGGGAGAGTAGTTGCAAATAGGGTTGATATAATACCTTGTATCCTTAGAGGAAACATCTAATTTCTTATTATTTAGACCCCTATTATGACTTTCTTGCTCAGATTCTTATCAAGTATAATGCTCTCTTCTTTCTCCTTTACCAGTTGATACAATCATTGGATCAAATTTCCAACAATTGAGAGATTATGCTTTATTACCAAATGAAAATTAAGATTCTCTCTCTTTTTTATCACTACGCTTAGTGCAAATCACAATAGTATCTTTTTCCACGACTAAAATTATTTTATTGTTTTCCATCTTTATCTTAGATTTGAAATCATTGTTAAATAAATGAAAACAAATTCTCATTACCACTTATGTAGTCGCTACATCTACTATCCAAATACTATACTTAGTATTACCCTATTAATCAATGTTGCACATAATAAATGATTTTGATTGATCAAACATCTTCAAACTCTTTCTTATTAGCCATATTTGCACTTCATTTTAACCAGTCACACTACTTATTTTAGCATTTAATTGCATAATGACCATACTTGTGATAGTAGTATTATTGCACATTACTTTTATCATATCCCTGATTTGATTTACTCCTATTTTTCTTATCTTTAGAGTTGGGATGTGAATTGCTTGCTCCCTCTTAGTTGTTTGTTCTTTAGGAGTTGTCTTATTTAGAGCTGTTCCAGTTGGAGTTTCTTCTACCTCTACATCAGAGTTATAGACTTTTTGTTTCCTCTCCCCCTACCTCCTTCACCATCTTGAAATTTGAATGCTTTCTCTTTGGAAGAAAGTGTAGAACTATTCAGATGCTATTAATGGATTTGTAGAGAATCCTTCAATTCATCCACTTTCATCTTTGAGAGATCTTTGACCTCTTCTATATGAATAACTATTGGGTCAAATTTTGAAGAAAAAATACTAAGATTTTTCCACAATCCTCTATTCTTCCATTATTTTACAATGAATTACCAATGGATTTATCAAACTTGAAATCTTTTATGTAGAAGTATGAAATAAGCTCTCCGTCTTTGATTTGAAGAGTTTCGAAATCTCTTCTCAACATTAGAGTTTGACTAGTCTCACCTTATTGACCTCCTTGAAACCAATTTTAAGCATCCTCAAATCTCATTTATATAATTAGCTGCTACTATTCTAACAAAAATGACTTTTTATCAAAATTGCCTCTATCAAACTTAGTGCTTTAGTATCCTTTCTTCTAATTTCCTTCAATTGAATCGACTGAACATTAACAAATGTTGCATATACTATCAAGAGCCTACCACATTTGTAAAAGCTATCACAAATCATTTTCTACCATTATTATCTTCCTTACCCACATATCATATTTTTTTTGTTCTTCAAAAAGATGGTGGTCTGACTCAAGATTTTTAAATTTGAAAAATCAGAAACTAAGACCATGCACTTTTGACCTCTACATTTGATAAGGTAGAGTTGGACCATGATTTTCACGGCCCTTAATGTGGGCCACTAAATGCGAAAAAGCTATAATAATGAATCTCTATACCTATTGGCGTACATCATTAGACATGCTTTCCAGCCATTGAATTTACATCTATAATTATCATGTCTTTTCCATGACAGAAATGGGTTGTCACAAATTCATTAAAGAAACCATCAAATTCAGGCCACAATTCCATCACAAAACCGCTGCAAATCGTGTTGCACCGCCCACAGGTTATGCATTCTACACTATGGATGCATAAGCCAATGAATCAGTCTTTGGTATGAGTTTTCCATGGTCCATGGAATATTGCAAAGGAACTTTTAAATTAAATGATATATTTTATTTGATCAATCACACTCGGTGATCTCAGCAAGCCACTCAGTGATTACACTTACTTTTTGCTCCCTTTACTTTCAATTTTTTAAATAATGAGCTCTATCATGAACAAGAACGACTTACTTTGCACTTACTAGTCGCACACTCATTGGAGGAAAAGTGCCAGCGGTCAAATATGGCAGATAAATCTATCATGATTGATTCTGAGTTTTTCTTGACCAACTGGATCGGATACTAACTTCATGCTGATATCGAAAGCTTAGGCTTTCTAATAATAAATACTAGCTTAGATATACCCCCCCCCTCTCTATCTCTATATATAAAATATCTCAAGAGTAATCCTTTTCGAATACGTCTATTTTTTGTGTGGATTAGGAATGATTAAAATAGGCGCTTCGAGAAGGATTACTCTCGGTGTATTATATATATATATAGGTATATATAAGCTAGTAGCAGACACGACGCAACATGGAAGACATTTTATGATTAATGGTTATGGTTAGAGTTAGGGTTAGGGTATTTTTTACGGTTAGTATGTATGGTTATGGGTTACGGTTAGGGTTAGAGTTACGGTTATGGTTCGAATGTATGGTTGTGGGTTTAGGGTACGGTTAGAGTTAGGGTTAGGGTGATTTTTACGGTTAGGGTTAGGGTTAGGGTTAGAGTTATGGTTAGGGTGATTTTTACGGTTAGGTTGTACGGTTATGAGTTAGGGTTAGGGTTATTAGTATTAGGGTTAGAGTTAGGGTTAGGGTTATAGTTAGAGTTAGGGCTAAGATAGGGTTACAATTAGGGTTAGGGTAGGGTGATTTTTAGGGTTAGAGTTACTGTTAGGATGTATGGTTCTGGGTTAGGATTAGGGTTAGGGTGATTTTTATAGTTATGATGTACAGTTATGGGCAGGGATTTTTTTAGTGGCGATTATTTGCCTATTGGCGAATATGTCCTGTCGGGCGTATAGAAATTGACGAAAAAATGCTTAGTATACTGGTTGACCAGTTCGCCCAGATTTTATAAAAGACACGTATAGTGGTTGGGTTGTTCACCACTATTTGCACATAATTTCACTACGGTAGTCGGGTTGTTCGCCCATTTATCTATTGTATATTTACTATTATTCGTCCTAAATTTAAGGAAGGGTGTATTTATCAAGGATCGCCATTCGCCAAAGGCCCATTGTCCTAAGTGAAAGTTTTATTTGCACTAGGACCCAATTCGCCATGCATCGTAATTAATCGTGTACCAAATTCCTGCCCTATTTGCCTAGTCAATTACTTGAAATTAGGTAGGGTTCGTCAAATATTAGTTGTTATCATATGCAATTGTTGGCCCCTTCGCCAAAATTCGAAATAAGTATTTGTATATAAGGATAGTTTCAAGAGATTTAGTAGTACAAAAATTCAGTTGATTCTGAGCTCACAATTGCGATCGGTAGCGAACCGGAAAGACTACGAGTCCTTAGTATCTTATTCAAGTAAAATTTTATTGCAGCCTTAATTTGTTGGAGATGTCATAGTCAAAGTTAAACAGGAAGAGGACTATTGAAGGTGGAGATGTCCAAGAGAGGCCAACGAAATGCAAAAAACTATCTTCATACTTTGGCGGGGGCAGACACAATGGTGTTGGTCAAAGTGAGGAAGGTACGTCATCAGAGGAACCTGTACAACTTCAAGGTTATCAAATTACATAGGAGTTTATTCAACAAACTGAGGAACCTAATAAATCTAGTGACGAAGTTGCGGAACCTGATATCTCTGATGAAGATGACCTTGAAGATGAATTTCAAATAAATAACCAGTACCAGGATGAATCGATCGACTTCGGTGATGGTTCAATTAACAGTAACACTAAAGGGAGAGAAAAATCAAAAGAAAAAACAGATCGTCAATGGGAGATGTCCAGGAGATTTAAATTTGATTGGGCGGCAAAGTATCCATTCATTGAACCTGTGGACAATCCAATTATAGGTGAGCCGCCAGTAGAATGAAGATGTACGATTTGTAGTTGGAAGTATAAAAAAGAAAAGCAGTTGCAACTTAAACTAGACACCATAGAGAAACATGTTGGTAAGGTTTACGAAACCTCAACTATAGATGGAAAGGAAATAAAATTGGTAAGATATAAAACAAAGGAGCAATGTCAACATCAAAGGAATGCTGAGGAATATTATTTGTTTCAGAAATTTAAGACGAATCCTGGTGAAGTTCAAGGTTCTATTAATGCTAATTTTGCAAAAGCAAGTGAAGTAGAAGAATGCGGAAAAGTTGTTCAATTAAGTAATGTTTTCCATATTTTGAGCAGAGGGTGTCCAATGACAGGCTATCCAGAAATGAGTGGTTTGTTACACTTTCTGAAAGTTCCTAACTATCCTATCACTCATTGGTCAATAAATAGTGGATGGGAATTGGCAAGTTGTATTGCCCAGGTTGAAATAGAGGATGTACAGAGAAAAGTAAAAGAGTCAACCTTTATTGCATTGTCCTTAGACAAAGTTACGACAATAGATAATACATCATGGGTATGCATGCATGTTTATACTGTACAAAATAATGTCCGCCAACCACATCTACCAACTGTTGCAAAATTGAGGGACAATGCGACATCAGAAACTTTATTTCAAATAGTAAAGAGCCATTTAATAATATATGGAGCTATGGATGAATTGACAATAACAAAGAAGTTGATCTGTGTTGGAGCGGATGGAGCTTCAGTAATGTAAGGTAAAAGGAATGGTCTTTGCACAAAGATGCAGGTTTCTTGTTCACCATATGTTGTTGGCATTCACTGTATGGCCCACAGGATGAATCTTGCTTTTAGAGTTGTGAAGAAGTTTCCTTTAGTAAACAAGGTTGAAGATTTAGTAAGAGAGTTGTACTCATATTTTTGTCAAAGTCCCAAACGTTTTAGGGAATTTCAGCACTTTGCTGATGGAATTACCAATGGAAACAAGCTTCTAAAAGATGTTGATACCAGATGGATCTCTTTGGATGGACCAACGCATCGAGTTTTTTTTTAATATCAATCTTTGATTGGACTTATGTACGAAAATCGCGACAATGTAGAAAATCAGAGATGTGGCGACCTGCTTCGGAGGTTAAGCAATATAGAGACACTTTTGACTTTAGCATCTCTTCTTCCCATGCTAGAAGAAATGACATTCATTATGAAAAAAGCCCAGCAAAGAGCTATGTATATTTCAGAATATGCTCATTTGTGTAAAATGTCATGCCAAGCCCTCGATAATCTTTATCGAAATGACCCAAATTTATCTGATGAAAAATTTCATCACTGGAGGAAACTAACAGATTTGGACAATCCTGATAATTATTTAAAGATCGTTGAAAATGGAGATTTATG
>MU226793.1:2698321-2709352 GCA_018584345.1 Thuja plicata
GATACCAATGTACTACAGTGCCCCAAAGAAGTGAGCTACAAGAGTTACAAGGGAAGAGTTTACCAAGATCGTCGAGTCTATAGCAGCTAATGCAAGGGACATAGCCTATAAAGTTTCCTCTAAAATATGATCCCAATTCCCATATGAACAACTACTTGAGGCCATGGAAAATGTGTTTCCTCAATATTGGTGCTTAAACTCTAAGGAAGATTATTGTAATAGGTTGTTGACTTTGATAAAGGAATTTTGCAAATCTGTAGAATTCAATGGAGTGACTATCAATGGAATTTTAGATGGTCTTCTTAGACAACAATCAGGCACTTTTGCAAGGACTATGCAGCATCAATATCAATTAATGCATAACCCACATGAAGAGGGCTCGACAACAAGGCTTTGGACAAAACTGAAACAGAGCACAATGTTGCATGATGAAATTTAAGAGTTCTTCAAGCTTGCTGATCTATGTCAAACCATGATATTGGGTTCGGTGGAGGATGGGAGAGTTTTCAGTACTTTTGGCTTCCTAAAATCAAAGCTAAGAAACAAACTAGACAAGAATTTGGAAACATGCTTGAGGGTCCACACATCTAGATATGATGTCAATACTTTTCCTTATCAAAAAACAATGGAAATCTGGAAGAAAAGATGCAAAAGAAGAGGGTTGGACAACACCATTAACCAATCTCTGACTCTGAGTGGGACAACTATAGGTGGCGAAGGGAGTCGGATTCATAGAAGCAGAGTGAATAAGGCACAAAGGAAAATGAAGAGAACAATGAAGGAATTGGAATACCAGAATTAGATGATGATGATGACGCAAACATGAATTGGCAAATTTAGGAAATTTATGCTAAATTAGCAGTAGCAATCAATAGGTATTTTTTGAAATTATTAACTACTATATCCTATCATTCAATGTTCATTTTAGAAAAACAAGAATGTATTATGTTTCATCATTGAAATTTGAGAACAAAGAGTATCATTACTGTAGTTTGTATCATACCATCAATGATCATTCATATTTGAATTTGAAGTTCCTGAATGAAATTTTGTATTTCAATAGCATATAACAGAGTAAGTCAACTAAGAATAACTGAATAAAATAGAGTAACTCAACACACATTAAATTGGAAAACATGAAAATTAGATATAGCACAAATTGTTTTGTATTCATTTGCAATACATTACAATTTATAGTAGTTCAAAATTTAGAGCAATCTTTGTAGGCCAGTCCAAACATCCTCTGATGGCAGAACAATGTGGTTCATAGTATAGTCACACTCCTGCAACTTTGTTAGAAATTCATATTTGGAAGTGTGACTTGACAACACTACTGCTTCTAAAACTCCATTCAAATTTCTCACTGTTTTGATGAAATCCATGAATGTATCAGGAGATATGTTTGTAGGAAGAAAGCGTAAATCAGTATTTATTTTGTCCTGCAACCTTTTTTTGTAAGTTTCTCTTCCAATGAACTTATTTGTGTCAAATCCCTTAGGAAAACCAAGACTTTCCAATTTCTCTTTCCTTTGTTCCATCTTTGTGATCTTCTTCTTAGCTTTGTCATCCAATTCCTGTGCTTCTCGTAGCTTCTCACATTTTTGAATTATACTTGATACCTTTATTGAGGCATCAAGGCGGGTGCTAATTCCATTGTTTGATAGATAACTATCACTCTTACTGTAGAGTTGTTGCATAATATATTTTGCTTTCTTTTCTTCCTTGACAACATCCATGTTCTGTTCAATGTTCTTATGGAGCTTCAAATAAAATACTCTCATACTTTGAAGCATTTCAAACCACTCACACAAGCTAAGAGACATCCCCAATATTTGGCCCCAAATGTGTTCTTTAGTAATCTTCACTAAATTATTACTAGTATTTGTTAAAGTTTGAATAGTATTATTGGCCTTCTTTAGTTCTTCTGCCATTTTTTCACAATTATTTATCTCTTCCACTGCTTTGTGCTCCCAATTATTGGCTTTATCTGCCTAAGAGTCCAATTGCTTTTGCGATTCCCGGTTGGAGGCAACATTACTCTCCGCGGTTTTAAATAACTTTTGTGAAGTGACTCTTTCTTGCTCTAGTTTTTTACTAATTTTTGCCAATTTTCCCTTCAGTGCCTTCAACTCTTCCTACTCCTATTCCTTTACTACTGCGTCCACATGTTCCTGCTCTGTATTTTCTGATGTAGAGGTTGATTTTTTAATCTTTTTCTGTAATTCTTTCAAACTGTTCTCTGAAGCTTTCCTCTTTGCTTTTTTATTGGCAATGTTTGCCTGTAGCTTTTCTATATTTTTCTCAAGCTTACTTTTTCTCTCTTTCCAGCTTTAACAGTGCACTGTAGACCACTTGATTTATAGACTTTGACATATTTATTTTGTCCACATTTTTAACTTTGGAAAAATCCATTTGGATAGTGCTAACTTGAAATTTAGACGGATCTATCTGACTCTCTGGTGGGTTTCCATCTTCTTTTGGTGGAATAACAACCATGAACTCCATCATGTCTCTATTTGGGTCATATGTTGGAAAAATCTTGTTGGATGCAGGTTGTTCCTCTACAGCTGCAGTAAGGGCACCATTCTGCAATGTCTTCTTTATTTCCTTATTCTTGGTTGTTGTTTATGCAAATTTATTATAGAAACCTTTGAAATGAAAATCTGCTGTTTCATAAGGATTTGAATGTTTGAAAGGTGAACTAGAGCTTGCAATGCCTGTTGATCTAACTAATGTTGTTTGAGGATTTAAACTTTTAGAGGGTTTTGCTGAAATTGAAAGTGCAAACAGTTCTTTAGGATCGAGTCTCAATGTTGTGGAAACCTTTTTCTTCTTGACACTATCTTCTTCTATGGGATTCTGTGTAGATTCTACTGGCCTCTTTAGAGAGGGAACTTATTGTATAAGTTGCCCAGTCCCATTGGCACCAGTGCCACTACCAGACCCAATAGCAGTAGATTCCCCAATCCCACCCATGGCAATGGATGTTCTTGTGGGCATAGTGGTTCCTGATGAATCTAATGGGTCCACTCCAAATCCAACTCCAACGCCTGCACCATGATCAATTTTTTCTGTGACAATTGGAAACCAGACGCCTTCTCCCGTGGGACCCAAACCACCACCTTTATAACCCATTTTTTCCACAATGATTTCCCCTTTGCTATATACTTATTTCTGGTAGTCGTTGACTCCACTATGACTCAGAGTAAATGCAATTGTTGGATTATCATCCACACTGTCTAGATCACTGTCGTATGCCATGGTAGGATGCTCCAAATTCCACAACTTTCTAAACTTTATATCCTCATCTATTTCATCCAGATCTGCACTAGTCTTTGGTTCACCAAGATCCTTTCTCATACTCCAAAAATCATTCATTTTCGTTGGAGTCCATTTTCTATCATTACATTCTTCTGCTATTTTCTTTGGTATTTTTTTGTTTGATGGATGAGCAGATTTTTTGTAGAAATTGTAGGACATTCAAGGCTATACAATGCCCTGGTTTATTGATGTCATAATTTGTGATGACAACTGTTCAAATGAAATTTTTTCCTCAGCAGAAACTTTCTCCATCTCTTTTGTAACGTCATCCCAGCTATCCTTGTTTTTCAAATTCTCTAGCAATGGTTTACTTTCATGTTGAAATAAGTTTGCAGAGTTCTTGTTAGCAACAAGCAGTGTTTGAATGACATTGAGTGGATCATACTTCCAGTACCATTCTAAATCAAATTGAAAAATTTATAAAAAAAAAATTTCCACTTTGAATGCCTTTTCTGAAATGTTAACCCTCCAATTGAGAAAGGTAAGGGAGGGAATATTCTCTTCTTCGACTGTCCAGTGAAGAGTCTATCTGTGCTCTCTAGTTGTAGTACATATTCTACTGCAAACACCCTGTCTGTCACATGCATTGGAACTTTGTGGGGTTGTAGTTCTGATTCGTACAACCTTAGCACAGTGTATTCTTCCATTAAGTACCAGTCAACCAATTGAATTGTGCTTCCAAGTTGGATGCAATCCCTACATGAAGCAAACAATCTGGGCATTGGAGTGCTTGTTATTTTTTTGTACAATGGTGCGAAAAAGAATTCTACAAAATTAATGTAATTCCTTCTGTTATCATACATCCTTATTTGAGGTGTCCAGTTATATATTGCAGTACCTATTAGAGTACCTGTCGGTCTTGTCCCCCTCTGAATTTCAATCTTGTTTTTGTTGCTCATTAATATTGCAGCATGCTTGGCTAGCAGAAGATAGCACAAGTAGGTTGTGAACCTAAATGTCTTAGAATTGCCTCTTTTAATCAATGCTAATTGTTCTTGCATCGATTGAACCACATGTCCAAAAAAATTATATCTTACTGGTTCATTGACACAATGGATATCCCAAATCAATTGAAGAATGTTGGCACCCACTTCCCTATTGTTTTCCAGTCTCAGGAAAAATTCTTGCGAGGATATAGTATCTTGAACCCATGGAAAAAAAATGTTAAAATCATAAGGAGGCTTATGGTTCTCACCCAATGAAGCCTTTGCCTCTACAACTATTAGACCCTTTATAAATGAATCTTTTGCATTTGGTGCGACTGCCTCATATTTTTCTGCCACCAATTTGAGGTCAATATGGACATTACAGTTTTGTCGGTCAAACCCTAGGTATAGAAAACTGAGAAATTATTCCTGGGTTATTGATAAAATTTCTTCCTAATTATTTTTATTCACAATTGCTTTTCTTTCTTCATCATAATTTTCTGCACAAATCAAGACAATTTCTAGGCAAGGGAAAACTTTAGGTAACAACATCCAACCCAAACCTACATCCCACGAAGCAACTTTATTCATTTTTGCACCTATCGTTGGATTAAATTTTATAAATTCAGACCTCTTTGCCCTAGTTACCTTACTGCACAATGTATGTTTAATTGATATAACTCTCCTTTGAGCGTCGATAGCAGGATCATAAACATCATGATACTCATCAGTGAAATTAGGGATTTCTACTAGTTTTTTGCAGTCTATTAAAGTTTTCCCATCTTCTTGCCCTTGGCCTTGAGTTTTCACTTTCCCCATTGTTCTTCGAAAGAATGAAAAAACATAGAATCACAGATATTTACTAACAAAATCACAGATAATAACTAACTAATTAAGAAAACCCCAATTTAATAAAACCCTAATTGTACATGCAAGAATTAAAATTTCAAAACCAAGTTAAACAAAATTTTTGACATTACAAAATCGGGACGCATCAGGCTAGATTTCTTACCCAAAATTATATTTTGAAATCTGGATAGATAGAAATTAGAACGGGTAAGGCTTTCACAAATTACAGTCTTGAAATCTTTGGCGACGGTTTAACAGTTCCTTTATTCTCTACTGCTACGATACGATAGGTTTTTAAATAGGAAATGTTAAAAACCTTTCGTTAAATGTAACAAATTAAATGAATATTACACGTGTCACATTTCCAGAGAGATTTAAATGAATATTAAATTAAAAATGCGTACAAATTTAATGTTAATTACACGTGTCACGTTTCTGGAGTGATTTTTTAGAAAAGGTCTTTGAAACCCATAATACTTCCGAAATACAACTTCAACTGTTAATCTCTCATAATCCAACGATTGTTACGATTTTAAAATATTAATAATTTAATACACACTAATGAATATAATCACTAACTATATTCATTTAGAATTCGTGCATTCGAGAATACCTTATCCATGAAATTTAAACCAGTCACCATTAAATGATAAAGTTTGGAAACATTTAATTATTACATGAAACAAAAGTGCAACGCAATTTTTTTTATATTATATTAGGAAAAATTTCATTACAAATTTACAATTCAATGACGCCCATAGGTCATATCTATTAACGATTCTTATAATCAAAACAAAAAAGAAAAGAACTTCAAATTTCTTAAAACATTTTCATTTTTTTTTTAAACATATGTGACTACAATTTACATCATTGCAAAAACCTTGGTAAGCTACTACCACTAGAGGGAGACACAGTAGAGACTAGGTAGACTCAGGGATAGGGACAGGGACATGGACAGAGGGAGACATAGTCAGGGACTATCGGGCTGAGGCTCCCTTCCTTCTGTGTGGAACTTTGAAGAGAGGATAATCTCGGAGAATTCTTCTAGCCATCGATAGTCCTCGGTTTCCTCTAGTAGGTGCCACTTCCGGAGGAAATCCATCCCAATTTGTGCCCACTTCCGATGACGCGTGAGCTTCTCAACATCAAGGTTCAGTAGAAATGGTTGCCTGGGCACATTTTCTCATGGTTGTAGAATCCTAGGAAAATCATTTGCTCAAGGAACTCTAAACCCAATTTCTACAAACACGACAATATTCACATCATCGCCGGGGTACTCTTCTCTGAAAAATTTCCTCAGAAGCATGAGAATATCCAACTTTTCCACCAGGTCCAACAGAGATGCCAAGAATCGAGACGAAATGTCAGTGTTAACTCTATACCTATTTTCACTCTCCATAAATTCACGTCCCAGCACCATCCTTATAGCCTCCTTGGTGAAGGCTCCCAACTCCGTAGCAACAGACGCCAGGATGACCAGGCCCATAAAGGCCTTCTAATCCTCCAAGGCAGTGCATCTTAAACCAATTGGAGTGTCCCTTGAAAATCAAACTGATATTAGTATTCTAATTTATGACAAAAATCAAAGAGAACCTAGCACTCGCAGACTATTTTCACAAATCTGATTTCACAATCGTAAATTAACGAACGTAGATCATCTATTTATAAGCCCTGATTGAAATTCTTTCTCTGCCCTAAAGATCTAATTAATTCATAAGTTAAATGGTAACTGTCCTTCAAAAATCTCCAAATATTTCTTATTTAATGTAACAGTGGGTGAAATTGGAAACAACACTTATGATAAGACATTTTCTATCTTGGGAATAACGAAGCCTAAAAAGATCGCATCACGCAGGTGGACATAACAATTCTTTACTATAAAAAAACTTGAAACCTATGCCCACTCCGCAGAAACAATAAGCAAACTACATTAGCTGCAAAATGGCGGCAGGAAATGAAGCTTTACCATTGCTGTAAGATCATCGAACGGTCAGAAAACAATGTCCTTAGATGACATGATGTTTTCATTTAAGCATTAACTTTAAGGCATTATTCTATCGAGCTAATGAATAGATAATGATGTCACACATATCTGTCATTGAAAATTGAAAGGCTCCATCTAAGAAGCCATTAATTGACATTACTTTAATTGATGTCATCTACTCATCGCCATTAATTAATATTTCTTCCTAATATTACTGAATATTGCCAAAAGAATTTTGCTTTTTTGATGTCAGAAAACGAGGTCATAGACTCACAAGTCCGTTGGATTACAACAAATCAATGACCAAAGGTGAATTTCAGGCCTATTGTTGGTCTTCATAATCTTTACAACAAACTCTTGGTGGAACCATGACACATGGTATGATTGATCGTACCAATAAGCACACGATCAATCATACCACGTGTCATGATTCCGATGAGAGTTTGCCGTGAGGATTATGAAGACCAACAATAGGCCCAAAATTCACCTTTGGCCTTTGATATGTTGTAATCCAACGGACGTGTGATTCTGTGACATCATAGCGATGGGACCTGATGCAACTTCAACATCAAATCAGAACCATTGGATTAAGAGAGATGAACGGTGGAAGGTGCATTTCAGACATAACATGGTGACATAACTCCTTTACTGAAAACTCTCCCCGGAATCATCGCACGTGTCATTCTTTGAGAATGAAAACTTAGGAGAATGAAAATTTAATAATTATTTCCAATTATTAAATCGCGATACCAACTATACAACTATTGTATTAAATCGCCAAGTTTATTTGTATTTTTTAAAAACATTTGCCATGACAAATAAATTAATTACAATATTTGGAAAATAATTTCGCCAATTAAAATAATAATTTTCAGTATAAGGAAATTTGATTCGCCAATGAAATTAATAATTTTCCTATTAAAAACATTTGTTGTTGCCATATTTTTATAAAAATGGTATATGTTATTAAAAATTCAGCACCAAATATCCATAATTTGAAACACAATTCGCCATCAATATTAAAAAAATTCCCTCCAAAAAACATGTGATTTGCCACAATTTTATACTTTTTGGGAGGGAGGGGGGTTTTCTGAAAGTTATCCCTAGTTATGGGTTAGGGTTAGGGTTAGAGTTATGGTTAGTGTTAGGGTTAGAGATAGGGTTATGATTAGTGTTAGGGTTAGCATTAGGTTGATTTTTACAGTTAGGGTTAGAGTTACAATTAGGATGATTTTTTACAGTTAGGATGCACAATATGGAGTTGGGTTAGGGTTAAACTTAGGATTAGGGTTAGAGTTAGAGTTACAGCTAGGGTTAGGGTTAGAGTTACAATTAGGGTGATTTTTACAGTTAGGCTGTACGGTTATTGGTTAGGGTTAGGATTAGAGTTAGGGTTAGGGTTAGAGTTAGGGTTAGTGTCAGGGTTAGAGTTAGAGCTAGGGTTAGGGTTAGGGTTATAATTAGGGTTAGGGTTAAGATAGGGTTACGGTTAGGGTTAGAGTTAGGGTGATTTTTAGGGTTAGGATTAGGGTTAGAGTTACAGTTAGGGTGATTTTTACTATTAGGATGTACAATTATGGGTTAGGGTTAGGGTCAGGGTTAGGGTTAGAGTTAGGGTTAGTGTTAGGGTTAGGGTGATTTTAATAGTTAGGATGTATGGTTATGGGTTAGGGTTAGGGTTAGAGTTAGGGATAGTGTTAGGGTTAGAGATAGGGTTACAATTAGGGTTAGCGTTAGTGTTAGGGTGATTTTTACAGTTAGGGCTAGGGTTAGAGTTATAGTTAGGATGCACGGTATGGGTTTGGATTAGGGTTAAAGTTAGGGTTAGGGTTAGGGTTAGGGTTAGGGTTATAGTTAGGGCTACGGTGATATCTACAGTTAGGATGTACGGTTATGGGTTTGGGTTAGGACTAGAGTTAGGGTTAGGGTTAGGGTTAGGGCTAGGGTTAGGATTAGGGTATTTTTATGATTAGGGTGATTTTCACATTTAAGATTAGGGTTAGGATTAGGGTTAGAGTTACAGTTAGGGTTAGGGTTAGAGTTAGGGTTAGGGTAAGAGATTGGGTTAGGGTTAGGGTTAGGGTTATGGTTAGGGTGATTTTGACGATTAGGATGTATAGTTATGGGTTTGGGTTAGGGTTAGAGTTAGGGGGTGCCAACAAGAAGTTGAGTCCACTTTTTGGGCAAAAACTGGAAGTGTTTTTCCTATTTTTCAAATTTTCTTTCAATTGATGTCAACATTTGAGGCACTTAGAGATTGAATCTCAGAAAAATTCACTAATAGAAAATGTAGTGCTCGGAGTCTAGTTTTCAAATATGTAATTTTTTTTAATACCCACATGGTAGAAAATATATTTTAGTAGGCATTGTTAAAAACCCCTTTTTCCAAATGCCTGTTTCAGGACCATACCACACACGTGTACGACCACCCTATTTTGAAGTAAATAAATGAATTTTTGTAAATCCTTCTAGGGAAAGGTACCTAAAATATCAAAGATTGATGAGAATATTTTTGCTTTTTTTTTGTTGTATTTTTTTTTATTAATTTGTAATTGACTATAAAGTGCATTTTCAAAACCTCTGGTGTACAGCCACCATAATTTGAAGAAAATTTCACTTTTTTTTGAATTTTTTATTTTTTATTTGGAGGGAAATTCTATGTATATTGATGTCATATAATTCATTTTTCCAAAAACATAAAATCAAAAAAGTTATTAAAATTTTAGTTAACCTTACTATTTCAACTTTAGGTACCACTTTGGCATAATAAATATTTAAAAAAATACTAAAATTAGTCATATCACTACAAAATTTATAATTTTATAATCTGTACAATATAAATTGAAATGGGTTTTCGTTTCGTCAAAAAATTCCTTCGGGAAGACCTCTAAATAATTATGACAAAGCACAAATTTAAATGTCAATGCCTTTGCCATATTTTTGCAAAGTTAAGCACAGGCTTGGTGGGACCAAGCCTGTCCCGAACCAAAAACCAGGGCGCAGGTATGGTTCCCACTCCTAATTTTTAGAAATGGGCACCCATTTTTTTAAATTCAAAAAATAGGTACCCATTTTGTTTTGGACTGTTGAAACAAAAACAGGCACCCATCTAATAAACGAGCACCCGTTTCATAAACGAGTGCCCATTTCTATTTAAATAACGGGTGCCCATTTTTGAAAGAGCCGTTGGAGACAAAAAACTAACTGTGGGCCTGAT
The DNA here is from genome assembly GCA_018584345.1 of Thuja plicata. Taxonomy (NCBI): domain Eukaryota; kingdom Viridiplantae; phylum Streptophyta; class Pinopsida; order Cupressales; family Cupressaceae; genus Thuja; species Thuja plicata. Next base: position 2,708,619 of record MU226793.1, read on the forward strand.
CTCAATGATTGTCAAGTATTCAATCATTTCTATGACATATTGATACAACAGAAAGAATATTTTTACCTACATTCTCTTTTTTTGTCTTGTTCTGGATTTCACAAGAAGGGATTAATTTGAATTCAAATTTTGGTGCAAACATAGGATCAAAGCAACACAGAAAGAGGCAAAGAAAGGTTCTGACAGCTGATGAGGTTGCAAAAAATAGAGAGAAGGAGACAAAACAACAACGAGAAAGAAGAGCAAGAATTCAAAACCTAAAAAATCATGGAGCATCGAGTTCAAAAATCATTTCAGAAGAGGAGAAGAATGAGGACACCATGATGGATGTAGAGGTTGAAGAAGAAAATACAATAGGAGAAAATTCAGGTACATTTTCTAATCAAGTGTTGGATACAGGTATGTCTTCATAGCCAAATGAAACTTATTCTGATAAAGACCTTGATCTTTTTGTATTAGCAGGTTACTCTTTAAATTATTTAGATTCTCTTCCTGAAAAAAGAGTAACAAATTATATTGCACATCAAACACCACAAATTATTAATGTTAATCATAATGATAAAGGAACTGAATTTCAAACCCCAATTGAAAGTGAAATTCAAACCCTAATTGAAATCGACAATCAAATGACAATTGAGATCAACAATGTGGATGTAGACATACAAACACCAATTGAGAAAGAAACCCCCAAAAATGATAATGAAATGAATGAACAATTTCAAATTAAAAGTGAT
>MU226793.1:2731261-2765099 GCA_018584345.1 Thuja plicata
GTCTCCCTAATAGGAGGTGGCAAGCATCCATATTAGTGACATCACAAAGAATTTTGTCTACATACTCTCCTAGAGTAAATTCTATCCATACTTGCTCATTTACAAGTGTTTGTTTCTCTTTAGTAAGTCATGATGCCTTATAAGGACAAGGATGAGGAATTTTCTGCAACTTTAGTTTATTAACCATCTCCCTAGATGCTATGTTGTCTGTTGATCCAGAATCTACTATTAATTTGCATACCTTTCCTTTAATTTTGCAGGTTGTCTGGAATAGAGCCTTCCTTTGTGGTGGTTCCATGGGGTTGGGCATCTTCAAGAGTGTTCTCTGCAACATTAGGCACTCGCCATGTTTGGGGTCTGCAGGTCTTGAAATAGTGGAATGATAAGAGGATGTGCTCTGACCATCTTCTTCTTCTTGTATCAGTTGGACCCGCCTATCTCCCTGTCTAGGAATGTCTCCAATCTTTTGAGGGCACCTAAAGGACTGATGTCCTGTCTGATTGTAGGTGAAGCACTTCCCTGTTAACACACTGCCTCCTCTTCCTCTACCATTCCCACCTCCTCTGTTGTTATTAAGCCTTCTTCCTCTGAAAGTACCCCTGCTGCTGGTTTCATTTTCAAGACCTTCGTTTTTTCCATCTTCTTGAGACTTGAAGTAGTTACCCCTGCCTTGGAATCTTCCTCCTCTTCCTCTGAAATTGTTTCCTCTTCCCTTATTAAAACTAGACTCTCCTCTTCTCTTTTTCTTTTCCTCAATCTTCAAAGCCAAGTTGAAGCATTGATGGACTGAATCCAGGGCAACCAAAGTCAGTTCATCTTGAATACTATATTGTAGGCCAGTTATGTATCTTGCCAACTTTTGCTTGTTGGTCTCATACACCTTTTCCCTAAGAGTCATATTGTTAAACTCTTGGGTATATGTACTAACATCCATATCCTTTTGCTTGAGGTTATGCAGCTTCTGATGTGTTAGGACCTCATAGTCATCAGGAATGAATTGCTTCTTGATCTCTATCTTCATCTTCTTCCATGTGCTGATCTGATCTTTTCCTTCATCCATCCTTTCATTTTGAAAAAAGTTCCACCAACTAAGGACAGGGCCCTTGAGTTTAGCCTTTTCTATCCTGACCCTCTGACTTGCAGGGATCTAATCACATTCAAAATGGTTGTCTAATGCCTCCAACCAATCTATACACTCATCTGGATTTAGTTTTCCATGAAAAGTAGGTAAGTCTCCTCCTTTCACTCCTACTCTTTCCAATGCTTGTAAGAGTGGTCTTTGATCTGGAGGGACCTCTTCTTCATCCCTTTCACTCTCCTCTCCTTCAGACTCATCATCCTCACCTTTCCTCAACTTACCCTTCAGTTTCTCTAACTCCCTTTTCATGTTTCTATTCTCTTCCCTTGCTGCTCTGCTTTCCTCCATTTGCTCTTTTACTAACTTGGCCAACTCTACATTTGTTATCCTCAAAGGGATCACCCTTTCTCCTTATTCTCCTTCAGACATGATGTCTTACCTGCACTCCACAAGATCCAAACCGCTCTGATACCACCTGAGGCAGAGTGCAACAGTGGAAGGTTTGATCCTCTTAGACCTTTGAGGTCTAATGCTCCAAAATACTGAGATTTTCAATCAGACTCTAAAGAAGTGTCTCAACACTTTTCTCTAATTGTTATACATGTTTAACAACCCTAAGAACAACCACTAAGTTCACTAACACCCTTTTAGCAACTTGCCAGAATGTTTACTAGTCCCTTCCCAAAATAGGGCTACAAGGCTAGACTAGACAAAAGTTGGGATTTATAACACAACCTACTCCCAACACCAGATCAAATGATGTAATTTGAAGATGTTCAACAACCCAAACACTGCCCCACAAGACCAACTTCTGATCTACTCCTGCACTCCAAGAATCTTCCCAAGTACACAGACCTAATAGGGCCCTAATAGGCTTGGTTTTCAAAGGAAGACCAATGAAATGGGTGCATAGACTGAAGACAGGTCTTTGGATCTCTTCAAGGTTATCTGAGAACACCTAATCCACCTTTGGATTACTCACTTTGTGCATATCTAACACTAGGTAAGAAAATTCCTACAATTCAGGACCAAATACATCATAATATTTGGCCTAGGGCTTGCAAGCATAAATAGTTCCCTTCAAATTCTGACCTCCTGCTTCTAGAATTATAAAATACATTCCTAATGCTTCCATTTTTATTGGGTTTTGTGCAAATTGGATGGTACATTCGCGATCTATATCTCCATTTGCCCAAAACCCTGCTGGAACTAGGGTTTCCTGGGAATTAGGAAAGAAATAGCTCTAACTTCGACCACAGACCACCAAATTGCCTCAGACCAAGTGCATTCGTTAGGTAAATCAACAGAGTATCCTTTCAAATCATTAAACCCTTTCTCCCAATCTGTACAACACATGCAGACTCAAAACACCAGTGATTTTTAAGGGAAAAACAGGGAATTTTATTGATTTTGAATAAAACAGTCTACATCCAACAACCTGTTCTTTTGGGAAGGTTTTATGACTCTTATATAACCATGTTTCACCAATCAACTACCTTAGATTTAGTTGCAATTGGTTGAAACTCATTAATTAGCAACTTTTTAGCATTTTTGTAAAGTTGCTTAGCAACTTTTGTTGCTTTGATAATTCTTGCTTAGAATGATATCCTAAGGACTCTAGATTATCCTAGGACCTAAATTAACCTTATTTAACCTATTTCCCAATATATTCCTAAATACTCTAATCAAAATCTCCCATAGGTCTTAAGGACTCAAGGTTTATAGAATCACCAATGAGCCTTAAGCCTTTACAAATGGACTTGTATCAACATAATAACCTAAGATCTTATGACCCCCATCATGAGCCATTAGTGGGGATGAGTAGAAAGTATAGTGCCATGTTCATGCAATGGAAGGCTTAATAAATGCCTGGATGGAAACACTGAATCACTGAATGGCCTTGAATCACTGAGTTGCTTTGAGTGCTCTGCACCAATGAAGCCATCACTTTCACTCAGCAAATGGACCCACAAGAAGGAAGCTATGCGGCTACACCCATCATGAGTAATCTTGTGGTCCCACACCCATTTTTAGCAAACAATCAAGCCTTGGGCAACCACTTGCCCATGCAAAATACTATATTGGCATAGCCATGTACAACCATGCCTCCACCCATTACTTATCCAGGATATGAAACTCATAAGACAAAATTCATAGAATAGCATGTGGTACCCAAAAATGAGCCTGACACTCTCATGGCTTCTGAGTTGGATGCTGTAAAGAAGACCTTATCACAACTCACTAGCAAAGTTACCAGAATGAAGCTAAACCCACCCCAAAATCAGGGTGGATACCAACGAGCGTCTACTAGTCCAAATACATACCCTTAGAATCTAAACATGGGTTTTAATGCATACAAAAACAACACACAGGAGAAACCATTTGGGTAGAAAAGGTTAAATCGGCCATGGAACACTACACCAAATAATGGCAGAATCCCAGCAGATAATTCCAATACTTATGAGGCTTCAAAGGCCAATTTTGTCAGGGCTCCAAGTAGGCATCAGGACAATAATGGATATGTGAACAACTCCCAAGACCACTACACCCAAAAACCAGAGGGGCCCTCGGTACAATTCAATGCTATGGTGTTTGATTCCTATGAGTCTGGAAAGGAGGGAAGCTCAGAAGATTTTACGGGAGAAGATGAATTCATGTTCCCTTTTCAGAGAGAAAATGAACCTGAATATTCTGAGGTTCATGCCTTCCAGAATGATCAGCAAAATCCACATAACCTTCAAAGTAGAAAGGAACCCCTCACCGATGACATACCTCCAGGAAAGCAACCGACTCCACCAGATCCTCGGGCTAGTAACAATCCCATACCTCCAAAGGGCCCGAATGCCATACCTCCTATGAAAGGTACATATGCTAGCTACCAAGGAATGGCCTAGTCAAATGATAAGTATAGCGCAGTGGATGAACTCAAGAAAAATAAGGTGAACATCTCTATGTTTGAATTATTGCAGGGTTGCCCATCTCAAAAGGAAGCCCTTTTAAGATCCTTGGATTATTCAAAACCTGGCCCATCGACCCATAGCACCAGGGTACCCACATCCAATGTCAACACATCTGAGGCATTCCCAATAGTATTCACGGATAGGAAAGAGGTCTCGCCATTCCTACTCAGTCTGTGGATCTTTGGAAAGAACCTACATAATTGCCTAATCGATTCAGGAGCCTCATGCAACATTATGCCCCTGTCAATTTGCCAAAATTTGGGGATGGTGCCCCAAGTAATGAACCAGGTGGTCATATAATTAGACAAAACCAAGGTCAGAGTAATTGGTGTTCTCAAAGACGTACACATTCAACTAGTCACAGATCCCTAAATACAAGAATGCATTGATATACACATAGTGGACATCCCTAAGACTTATGGGATGTTACTAAGCCGAGAATGGACTAAATGCTTAAGATGATGGCTCTCTACAAATTTCACCCAAGTTTGGCTACCTTGGAGAGGTTTGAACAACCAAATAAAGATAGATGCAGAGCCGAAGCTAAAAAGGATGATCACCGAATACAATGCCCCGAATGAAGTCTTGTTCACTCAAACCGATTTGGACACTTATCGATTGGACGACGTTTTCATGTTTCAAAACTAAGAAGGTGAAGAATCAGACCATAGTCCCATCCAAGGTCTTCTAGAGCTGAAGATTGGCGATGACATCTTCCAAAGTTTCATTGATAGCACAACAGCTAGCCTACAACATCTAGGCCAAGACGCAGATCCCAACATCTTGTTACTACCTGGATACCGCCGATTACATTAGGATAGTCATTCTGAGTTTACATGCCCTAGTTCTCAAGAGGCACTGTCACAAGTGTTGGCTCAAATTTCCCAACCAAATGAGCCACCAGAGGCCCTGATAATAAAAGAAGATGAACTTGGGGTAGAAGGCAGGAACAACGCCACACCAAATATGGATAGCCTAGTCCTCGCAAACAGTTCGCCTCAAAATCAAGATAGTGGGTCAGATTCTGAAGATAGAAGCCATGCCCTGAACATACTTAGTGAACGGAGTACCTCGAATGATGGAGCATGTCCCCCTTACAAGGGAATACTAGAAGATGAAGACAATGAACTCCTCAAACCTGGGCATACCCAAAATACAGGAGAATCAACTTCTTCTGACAGTGATGGGGAGAGGGGCTGAAAACCAAGGACCAAATATTTTTATAAGAAAAGCTCGACCAAACCCAGCCCTACTAAACCACCTCAGATATGGAAACTGCACTTTGATGGTTCTAAGTGCAAACAAGGAGCAGGTGCGGGAATCAAATTAACAAAACCAAGGGGTAAGTCTTTCTATGTTTCTTATAGGTAACAGTTTCTTTGCACTAACAATGTTGTAGAATATGAAGCATTGGTTCACGGACTCCTCCTAGCTCACAAGAAGGGAGTCAAAATCTTGATGGTGGAAGGAGACTCACAATTGGTTTTCAAGAAAATCCATAGTCAGTATACTTGCAATGATAAGAGGCTCTCATCCTATCGAAATAGGGCATGGGATTTAATCAAAGACTTTGACGCTTTCAACATCAAAACCATCCCAAGAAGAAAGAACATTGTTGCTAATGCATTGGTTGTTTCAGCCAGCTCATTACATCCAATGGAGAAATCAAAACTAAAGAAATTCTTGGTTGAACTTGTTACAGCCCCGGCCATTCCAAATAATGTTACTAACTTTGAAGTCTTCCAAGATGACCAACATATCCTAGAATTTATCATGTGCGCCGATGTGTTCGAGAAGCAGATCATAGACGAGGAGGATAATGGAGAGGAAAATGCAAAACCTGAAGAGCCTGACAATCATGGCATCATAAACCTAAAGACCAATGCCATACCCAAGCGAATGGTAGAACTAGAAAGGATCTTTGACAATGATAAGACTGCTGTGAGAAGATGCCCCGGCGTAACACCTGATGGTAAGGAATGTGACACTTACAACCTGGGCATGAAAGAGGAACCAAGAGAAGTCCACATCGGAAAGGTGGGGACTAAAGAAGAAAAGGATAAAATGGTCCAGCTTCTCACTGAATATCGAGATGTCATAGCATGGAGTTATGAAGAATTAAAAACATATGACACCTCAGTCATAGTACACAACATCCCTTTGAAACTAGATTCTAAGCCCTTTAGGCAATGACAAAGACCTATGAATCCCACTATGGAGCCCTTGATCCAAAAGGAAGTCCAAAATCTTCTCGACGCCAAGATCATCTTCTCAATTTGACACTCTACATGGGTTGCAAACCTAGTACCTGTAAGGAAGAAGACTAGAGAAATCAAGCTGTGCGTAGACTTTCGAAACCTCAACAAGTCCTCTCAAAAGGATAATTATCCGCTCCCATCTCTAGATGAAGTGCTACAAAAGGTTAATGGATCTCAAATGATGTCATTCCTTGATGGCTACTTGGGGTATAATCAGGTGATGGTACAAGAAGAGGACAGGTTGAAAATGACATTCACCACTAAATGGGGAACTTTTGCCTATCGACAGATGCCTTACAGGATGATTAATGTTGGAGCCACCTTCCAGAGAGAAATGGACATAGCATTCAAATGATTAGTTGGAAGGTGCATTATCATCTACATGGATGATCTCATGGTCTACTTGAAACTAAGAGTTGACCATATAAGCGACCTCAGAAAATGCCTTCAGAGGTGCAGAGAGTTTGGGATCTCCCTCAACCCCAAGAAATGTGTGTTCAGGGTAACTGAAGGAAAGATCTTGGGGCATATCATCTCTAAAAAGGGGATATAGAGGCAATCATAAAATTGACACCACCCCATAGCTACAAGGAACTAAAATATTTCTTCGGAAAGATCAACTTCATCAGAAAATTCATCAGTGGCTTCACAAAAATAGTGAAACCACTGAATGACATGCTCAAGAAAGCTGCCAAGATTGAATGGGCCCTCCCAGCCAAGAAGTCTTTCAAAGAGATTAAGACTGCCATCACCACGGAACCAGTCCTAGCCAGTCCTGACTACACCATCCCTTTCAAGGTCTACTATTTTGCGTTAGAACACTCATGCGCATGCATTCTCATGTAGAAGAAGAATAGCGAAGACAAAAGACCCATCACTTTTATGAGTTTCCCCTTCAAAGATGCGGAGCTCAAATACCCAAACCTAGATAAACAATCATTTTCTCTCGTCAAGGTGGTAAAGAAGTTCAGGCATTATATTTTAAGGAGTAAAGTCATTGGGATAGTTCCAGATGCGGCAGTTAAATCCCTCCTTATGCACAATGAACTGGGAGAGCGGAGAGGAAAATGGATGGAAATTCTCCAAGAGTTTGACCTAGAAATCCAACCGATGAAATTGGTAAGAGGCCAGGGCCTGACTAAGCTAATCTTTGAGTTTGAAGAAGGTCTGGTCTACCAAACGTATACCAACCAACGCGTGATCATAGATGTATGGTACCAAGACATAGTGTACTATCTATTGTAGAATCGCTGCCCTAAGGAAATGAATAGTTCCCAGAGAAGAGCCTTAAAGATCAAAAGTAGCTCTTACATGCTAAAGAGTGGAAAACTCTACAAACATAATTACCAAGGTTTGTACCTAAGGTGTTTGGATAGAACGGAGGTAAAACAAATACTGGTGGACTTTCATGACAAATATAGAATGGGACATGGATCAGCGGAGGCCACAGCTCACCAAATCCTAAGGGCAGGGTATTTCTAGCCTATGATATTTAAAGATACCAGCGAGCACAAGAGATCCTGCCACACTTGCCAAACTAGCATGACTCGAGAGAGAAATCTAGCAATGCCCTTACAACCAGTCTATGAGGTATGCCCTTTTTCCCAATGGGGCTTGGATTTTGTTGGAGTGATTAACCCCCCTTCATTTGCAGGACATAAGTTTATCTTAATAGCTACCAACTATTGCACACGCTAGACAGAGGTGCAAGCATTGAAGAATTGTACCACTGAGGTCGTGACCAAATTCATGGAGGAACGCATCATAACTAGGTTTGGGATGCCATTCTATCTGGTATGTGACAATGCCCCCTCTTTCTCTTTGGCCTCACTCACACAATGGGCCTTTGAAACGTAGGTAATCCTCAAATTCTCTTCAAATTACTATCCGCAAGGCAATGGCGTAGCAGAATCTACAAAGAAGAATCTGACAACAGTGATCAAACACCTCCTAGATGACAACCCCAGGGACTGGCACACACAGCTAAAATATGCTTTATGGACTGATCGCATAAGGATCAAGAATTCCATGGGGACGTCTCCATACCAACTTGTCTACGACTTGCAACCGGTCTTTTCTATGAACCTAAAGATCCCAATTCTAAGATTTATGGACTAGTACATAGGGGAGGAAGATCAGGTATAGGTCAGACTCATGAATCTCCTAAAACTAGAGGAGAAACAAAATTTGGCCCTAGAACATGTATCAAAGCATCAGGCTATAGTCAAAAGGTGGTTCGACAAGAGAGCTACCATCAAAACCTTCAGGATCTCTAACCTTGTCCTCCTGTGGGATAAGGCAAAAGAAAAGCCAGGAAGCCACACCAAGTTCCAAAGACTGTGGATAGGCACTTACCAAATATCAGAGATCCTGGGGGAGAACACTTTTAGGATCAGCACATTGGATGGAGAGTTGACCCCATTTCTAGTCAATGGGAAATTACTCAAACATTACTTTGGATCATAAATGGGATTGACTTCCATCCCTTGTACCATAGTCACTTTTGCATTTTTCCCTTTTCTTTGTTGTCCTTGCCGTCAGTCCTTTCTTCCGCTCGTGTTTGTTCTTTTCTATTGTCGGGGCTTGTTTTTTTGTTGTTTTGGGTCAGTGTGTTTTGGATCCAGTCCAAAGTGTTCCACAAGGGGAGTACAGGTATTTCTTAGTCAAATTTCTCCAAGGATACATGCAGCGTAAGAGAACCTTCCCAAAAGGACAAAGTAGTGATGATTATCATTGATAGACAAGAAGGAGTTCAAAGTTTGGTCATCCTGATCACAAGACACATTAAGGTACAACACCAGAGGGCATTGGTTTCTAAGGTGTTTGTCTTAGCCAGCCTAAGTCCATAGGTTTGGGCACCCACCGATCCCAGAACCCAAGTTTGAACTGAATGCAAAGGTAATAACGAAAGAAAGAAGAGCCCAAAAGGGAAAGCAAAAGAGACACTCAAAAGAAAAGTGCCCCAAAGAGGTCATGAGTGAAAATTCCAGGCAACATCACCTAATCATTGCTTAGATCAGAAAAAAGAAAGAAGAAAAGAGGTTATGGACCTGAATTCGTGGAACACACTAACGTCCAAGGCTTGATACATCTTCAAGCAAATAGAAGAAACAAAATGATTTTTCAAAAAATTGAGTTCTCACAAAGAGAGAAAGTTATAACCTAAGTAGACACAACAAAATTGGGTGATTATGACAACCTCTACCGGGGCTATGGACGCTCGACTGGCAGTAGAGAAAGGTTATACTTGGGACTCAGGGAAAACTTTGTCAGGGCTATGGATGCCTGACTGGCAGCAAAGCTCTTTCTGGGAAGCCTTGGTTTTATTTGGCAAAGGTTGGGAATAACTAGCAAGTGCCTTGGTTATCACAACCAAAGGTCAAGAGATGAACACACATGAACACACATGGGGAAACTAATGGAATAACCTAAGATTGGAAGTCATTGAAGAATCGTCAACTCCACCGCCTCTTGGTTCGGTTCTATTGCAAAGCTACTTTCCGGAAGTGTGTTGATGATAAAGAAATTCCTTGGTCATTACTCCTTTTGTCAGGGCCATCTGTTGTGGGTCCACAACACACACCCCATTTTAGGTCCTCTGACCATGGGGACCCCCCTCTTTTTTTCTTTTTCCTTTCGTAGTGTCTGCCCCTCATAGAGTCCAGTCAACCGTCGAAGAAATTTACCTAAACCAAGTCGGAAGAGGAAGAAAGCCTTTTTTTGGCCTTTTGGCCCTTTCGGAATTTTGGAGGACTTAGGTACTCCGAAAGACTGAAATGGCCGAAAGGCCAAAAACTTGGCCCTTTCAGTGTTTTCGGCCTCCAAAAACACCGAAAGGCCAAAAAAGTTTCCTCCCAAAAGTTTTGGACTTTCAGAGTCTGAAATCTCTAAAAGGGATGATATCATCCCGCGGGCTATAAAAGGATGGGTCTTCATTTTGAAGGTCACTTCATCTTTTTTGAGTGCTTGGGTTTTTTTTGGAGAGCTCTAATTTTCTGGGTTTTCTGCCGCCTCGCTCCTGGATTGCTTCCCATTTTCATCGTTGGACTCTGTCCCCTCTCTCAGCCCCACAGAGGTTGGTTTTAGCTTCTCCGCTTTGTCTTCTTTTTTTGTTTGGTCATAGTTAGGGTTTTTTCATGTTTCTTGGGCCTGTCTAGACTAGGGCATGTTTGTTTCAGCTTGTTTTCATCCAACCATTGTGCCTTGGTGTGTCGAGAGGGACATCCCTCCCTGTTGGCCCTAGGTTTTCTGGTTTCTTTGCATTTAGGTTTAGGGTCTTGTCGTGCGTCGGTCACGGCCTTTGCCACAGGTTTTCAGCCTTTGAAAGGCCAAAAATGGGTCTCTTCAAAAAACCTAAGTGCCCTTTCAGACTTTCAACCTTTCGGACCCCCGAAAGGTCTGAAAAGCTGAAAGGTCCGAAAGACCAAAAACATTCCCTCGCACAAAGTTTGGCCTTTCAGGGTTTTTCTTTGGTTTCATACTTTTGGCATCTGCAAACTCTTTCATAATTTTAGGGCCCGAAAGGTCCAACAAACCTCGTCATTCTAAAATGAATCTTTTCAGACTTTCAGATGTTTTGGCCTCTGGTTGTGTTTTCGGTGTCCAAAACCCCGAAAGGTCCAAAAGTGTGAAAACTTGCCTTAGTTGTTAATTTAGCTCTTTCTTGATTTCCTAGTATAAATTGTTCAATAAGCTATTGATACTTGTCTATTCTTGCAGGAATGACTGAATCAAAGACAACCTCTCCAATGAAATATCAATACAAGGGGAATCCCCCCAGTTCGAAGATAGGAAACAAGCACAGCGAGATCACAGATACCAATACCGAGAATGTAGATTGGAATGAATTCCTAGCTTAGTGTTCCCAGCTAGCAAATAGATCTAGTGATTGCACCACATTAGTCCTATCCAGGCTAGTGAATGTGGTAGTGCACCCACTGGCTGTTTCATCTACAGAACTGATCATCAACCTAGCTCATCATTATGATTCAGATAAAAGGGTGGTAGTAAACTCAGAGGGGCAGGTGGTACTAGACATTAGGCCGGATGTCATTGAAAACGTGTTCCACCTTCATAAAGGCATAGACAATTTCTATGACTTCCATATAGAGAAGGGGATCAAGTGGTTTGGTAACAGGGAGCAAGCCATACATGAGATGATGAATAAAGAATACCTCAAGCAGTCACTTCCTAAGAATAAATTGGATAAGATAGACCTCCGAAGAGGTTATATGAAGGATGACATCTAGGAAGCTATAACACTGATAAGCCAGGTATATGGATTACCTCAATCCACTCAGTTCAAGCACTGGATGATCCTATTGATCGAAAGGATCTGAGAATGTAAGGCAAGATTTGATTGGGGTACCATTATTAGCGACAACTTGGATAAGCAGTTAACAAAAATGAAGCATAATCCCAAGTTCTACATGAGCACTTACATAATTTATTTACTAGCTACACGGGCAGACTACCCTGGCCTCACCAAGAAAGGGAATCTAAATTATCCGAATGCATGGCCACACCTTGTATACCCCCAACTGGTAAAAAGGGTGAATATGCCAGAAGATTCCCATGATTACAGGATAGTCCATGATGCATTTATATTCGCAGTCATTCGATCCATTGAAGGTGACTTAGCTAAAAGGATATCAAAGGAGGCTGCTGCCAAAGTGAGGTCCATTGGGGCCTATTATATTCAATTCAGGACTTTTACATACATTCAGGTAGCTGGGTCTACCATACAACCAAAGAAGTTGACCAGATATCCCTCTGACTGGATAATCATACTGGAGATGGCCATGTAGCTCACAGATGCATACGAGCACATAAAGCATAAAAAGAAGCACTTTTGGGACTTTCCTATATCTTTGGGACCATATACACTACAATACATGAAGGTTTACAAGTCCCTGGCTTTTGAATGGGATGATTTCCGCTTACAGCTCTACGAGAAAGTGCGGCCCCACTTTGACCCCATAGGTACCTACAACCATATTATTGGCAAATTCTATATACATGAGCCACACGTGGAGGACCACTGGATAAATTGTGTGGATGATTATGAAGTCAGGATCAGGGACTATTGTAGAATGAACCTCGCTTTAGAAAAAGAGGTTTTGGAGGTTCCTATTTCTTCAAAAGTTTGGGGGTGTGATTCAGATGAAGTTTTAGGTGACATTTACACCAAAGATAATATATATGATCGGCCGATCATGAATGCAGAGGTGGATAAGGATGAAAATGATGACATAAAATTATGAGTGAGGCATGTAATAAATACCACCATAGCTTGGATCAAGAAGCCACACAAGATGAGCCCCATCCCAGTGAAAACACTAACGGAGCCCTCAAAGAAGGTAGAAAAACAGTGAGGGGAGAAATCCATAGTCCCTAAATACAAGATGGTTCCTCCTTAGAAGCCAAGGAAAGTATATGGGAATGAATGACAAGTTGAATATGGATCTAATCCTAGGCCCAAGAAGACAAGAATGACAGGCTAGATTGACCCACCAGCGGGGTCCTCACAACCCTTATCAGGTGAAGGCCCCTCTACCTCTGGCCAATCTCCTCCCACCACTGAGAAGGGAAAGAAAACATATAAAAGAAAGAAGGGATCCAATTCTCCAAGGTTAGAAACATTACAAGAAGAGACAAAAGAAGAAGAGGGTGAACCCTTAGTCCAGAACACGAGATTACAAAAGAGGAGAGAAAAGGAGATCACAAAGAAACATAAAGAAGACCCCAAAGAGCAAGATAATCCGTTGGATTCCATGGGATATGATGAGTTCTTAATGTCTAATTTTGAGGGACTCAAAGGCTATTCAGACCACGCACAAGATACAGAAGCTGGGGGGTCATCGTTGTTCCAACCTCAGGTAACCCTTACTCCACCACCAGCTCAGTTCACTAATCCTTTGGTGGATTTTCCTCCTCTACAAGTGAGTTCCAATTCCCCTCCAAAAGCTAAAGCCCAATATAGCAGGGTAACTCTAGAGGCAACAATAGGAAATGTAGCTTAGGGTGATTCTATTTCAACCCCAACACCTCATTTACCTACCCCACCAACTTCCTTACCACCTCCAATTCCTACTCCACCGCCTTTGATTCCAAACCCAATACCTACTCCTACACACAATCCGCCCTCTCCTATCGATACCATTCCCCCATCTAGCACTATAGTCATGTTAACAATTATTCCACCAACATCAATCCCTTCACCATGTTCCACTCAAACCGCCAAAGAAACAACAGGCACAGAAGAAACATCACCTTTTCACACCTCACTAGAGGCCATGACCAGTCTCAGGCCAGAAGTGGTAATTGATTCATCAGCAGATGAAGCTCTGGAGAAGGAAGGGGAAAAGGAGGTCAGTGAGAAAGATAAGGAAGAGGAGGAAATACAAAAGGATACAGAAGGGGATAGAATGGAAGAAGGAGAAGATGGACAAGGAAAAGGGCTATAGAAGGAATCAAAATAGGGAATAGCTCTAGGGAAACAAGGCTTGACCTCAATTCTCCATGTGGCACCATATGAGCCAGTAACTGCCTCTGGTAAACATACTTGGTTTACCAAGGAGATACAACCTTGGAAAAGAACCTACACAAGTGAACTGGACGGAGAAGATACAAATATAATTGCTGTGAAGCAAGCTTTCCACCATGCAGACATGACCGTGCCTACTAAAACCATGTCATATGTGACCTAAGACACTAAGGGCCGATGGACAACACAAATAGCTATCCCACCCTTGAGCACCTCTCAAACCATGGGTTCATCAGGAGACTATACATTCAAGGAGGTAGACTTGGGGGAACCAACCAGATAAGGGTGCAAGACATTAGCAGCTTTGGGACTCAAGCATGCTCTGGGGTTCATGAGTAAAGACGAGGAGACCATAAAATATTTAACAGACCAAAATGAGGCTCTAAAAGGGGTCATTCAAAAGATGGTGGGTCCCATTGACCCAAACTATTCAGAGGCTTCATTACAAGCCATGCTTGATGAAAGGGCCACACCAGATTTGCCAGCAGGTTTGACTCCGTCGCTCATCCAGGCAAGCACCGATTGGAAAAATGACTTTGAGAAATTCAGAGAGAAGGTGATTCCATTGATATTGAGGCCATACTAGACCATACTAGTTGAAGTTAATGCACTCATTGACTTGGTATAAAATGATGGAGGTATAGATTCAGAGATAATTAAGTGGCAAGCAGCCCTCCAAGATTTGGAGATAATCCAAAAGCAACGCTTCCAAATTTTGGTAAAAATCTATGAAGGTGAAGAACTAGATAAATTCAAGGAATGGACTGAACAAATGACCAAAATAATTAAGGTCTACAAGAAGCACCAAATCCTTATAGCCGACAAGCGAGAAGAGGTGATAAGTTGGGTCGAAGAGATAGATACTTTCTTCACTTGGGTTGGCCTCAATGCCTATCGGGATGAAGATAAATAGATTCTACGCCCTTCCAAAGAGGTGGTCCAACAGTTCAAGGATGCTCTAGCCCGAATTGATACTAAGGAAGCCCTGCAACAACTATTCTACTTGAAAGATGAAATACAAAGAATGTCTCAACATGAAGAAGAGATCAAGTTCTTCGCTTCTAAATTAACTTATTTCAAAAAGAAGCAAGAATGAAGGATCACTAAGATAAGGACAAAAGAGAGAAATTTTGAGGAAGTTCAGGAGATAGTGCAGAGGCTTAGGGAATCTCACCTAGAGGTCTTTCCCAAGTAAAAATCCCAGGGTCCAAATCATCAGATAGACCGGGCAAGATTTTCACACTTGGTCAAATTTCACTAAGGCAGTATTTTTCGGCCTTTCAGCCCCTTCAGGTTTTTTTCGGCCTTTCAGCCTGTGACAAGTCCAAAGTTTTTGGGACCTTTGATGTTCAGATTTTGAGAAGCACTTACAAAATTAAAAGACATTAAAAGTTTTGGGGAAGAGGTCGGGGTATGAAAAACTGGGTGTTTCCAGCGAGGTCACTTTTTTCAACACCAGTTCAATTCCAGATCAGATCAATGGACAACTTGAGTTTGTTTCAGAGGAACTAAGGGTGTCCTATCAGTTCCCACTATCAGGAACAGCCTATATGAAGAATCCAAGAAGATCAACAAGCATTAGGAAGAAGACTCCAAGCTCTCAGAAGAAGCTTACCTTTTTTCTCTTTCTCTTCTTGGTGAATTTTGCCCTCTTTGCATGAGAAAATGGATTGTAAATGGATGGAAGAATCCATGCAAGTTAGATAGTATCAGTTAGAAATTGTTTCCCTTCAGCAAAATTCTAGTTTTAGCTTTTATTTTTTAGTTTAAACTCTCTGATCCCCTAGCTCCAAAAATCAGAGTTGTAGATCAAAACTCTATATATTGTAATAAAAAAACAATGTAAAAGGTCGACTTTTTAGTATAATAAAGATCTACATTGGGTGTTTCATTCGTGGTGTGTGAATTAATGCTATCTATGCAAATTTATTGAATGTATGCTTGCATTATTATTTATTTTCAGAGAGCCCTTTGTGTTATTGTGTTTCGAATTCGTGCTACTTTTAGTTGGATTTTGCTTCTGTATATCTACCTTGCTATGACGAATGTGTGGAGGAGATCATCTTTGGGCTTAATGATAAATCCATCTTGTGGGTGCACACATCTTGGTGGCTTTGTGATTTGATAGATTTTGAATATCTTGCATGAGTGAATACGTCTTCTCTCCAAATGCTTGCATCCGTGGAGTAGTGAATTGTGACTTGGTCTGATTTATGCTTTGTGGGTTGTTCCAAATCTCTCCAGCATTCAATTCGCAAGGAAGGGTTTACGGTGGTTTGTGTCCTTAGGATTTCACTTTTCTCACAATTTACTTTATTTCTTGTTACCCTTCTCTCTTTATAACGCTGTCATTAATTCTAAAAATTACCATCTTGAAAACACAAAATTGCATTTACCCATACTTGTTAAAATGGAAAATACCAAAAAAAAAGAGAACTAACAATATTTTGTAGTTTGCTGTCTTGAACGTACCAGCAAAGGCCTCCTCGTGAATAATCACATTTATCTTCGACTGAGTAACCAAGCAGGTTGTGACCCGACCCCGAAGAACCTTGGGAATAACTCTGTTATTCTTTCAAGAGAGGAAATCAAATCTTGAGATCCTAGAAATTTGGCTTGTGTTAAAACAACGCTCAACATAAGTGGCACTAGAAGGAGGGCCTCAAGACCCAAAAGCTGGATAATATTGGATCTTTCTCTCTAGAGAGATTCGAGTGTGTGCTTAGATCATCTCTGAAAAGAGGCTACAATTAGGATTAGGGCTAGGGTTAGGGTTAGAGATAGGGTTACAATTAGGATTAGGGCTAGGGTTAGGGTGATTTTTACGGTTAGGGTTAGAGGTAGAGTTAGGATTAGTTTTATGATGTAAAGTTTAGGAATAGGGTGTAGGGTGAGAGGTAGGATTCATATCATCTTAATGGTTATGGTAATAGTTAGGGTCAGGGTTATAATTAGGGTTACAATGATTATTTTTTAGTTAGGATGTACAATTATGGGTTTGGGTTAGGGTTAGAGTTAGGCTTAGAGTTAGGGTAATTTTTATGGTTAAGATGTATGGTTTAGGAATAGGGTGTAGGGTGAGGGTAGGATTAGTATCATCTTAATGGTTAGAGTTAGGGTTAGGATGATTTGTATGGTTAGGATTAGGGTTAGGCTTATAATTAGAGTTAGGGTTAGGATTAGGGTTAAAGATAGGGTTAGGTTTTGGGTTAGGTTTAGGCTTAGGGTTAGGGTTATTTTTCTAGTTAGGGTTAGGGTTAGGGTTAGGGTAAGGGTTAGGGTTATAATTAGAGTTAGAGTTAGGTTTAGGGTTATGGTAAGGGTAAGGGTTAAAGTTAGGGTTAGGGTTAGGGTTAGGGTTAGGGTTAGGGTTAGGGTGAGGGGTTAGAGTTAGGGGTAGGATGAGATTAAGGTCATGGTTTAGGATAGGATGTTATGTTTACAGTTAGCTGGTGTATCATATTTAGTGTAACACTAAGGGTAAAGATTATGTTCTAGTAAATTCTTAGTACATTTAGGGTTTGGGAAGATGGTTTAGAGTTAGGTGTAATATTAGTTGGAGATTTAGGTTTAGGTTTTGAGTTAGTTTAATGTTGTGGTAAGGGTTAGGAATAAGGTTTATAGTTAGGTTTAAATCAAACGTATTATTGTGGTTAAGTTTAATATTTGGTTGACTGTTAGAATAAGATTAGGGATGTGGTCACTGATTAGTAGGTTTAAGAGTTATCATTAATATAATAGGTAGTGTGAGGTTTAGGTCTACATTTGGACTATTTGGTTAGGGTAAGGGTTTGGTATAGTTTTATAACATTGATTATATATATAGGTAATAGTTACTATTATATTTAAGCTTACGACTAGGGTTAGGGTTTAGAGTTGCAGTTAGGGGTAATCTTAGGGTGACTGTTATAGAAAGATAACAAACATAGAAAGTGATGGGATGTATGTTGTACATGTAGGATTTGTATCACATTAAGGATTTGTATCAAAAAAATTTCCCACTAAGGGTTTAGAGTTAGGCTCAGTATCATACTTATTAGTATTAGAGTTACGAATAGAGTTAGTGATGTAACGTAGGTATTAGAGTTAGGATAGAGATCATACTTAGTAACATAGATATATGGTTACAATTATAATGAATATTATTGAAATAATGGTTGTACACTTAGAATGAATATTATCGTTTGGATTAGGATTATGCTTAGAATTAGCATGTGGGTTTTATACAAAATTTATTGCCTAACATATCTGTGAGATGTCCTTTGTGAATAAATTTTCATATTTATTTGGCACATCCATTGAAGGCATCCTTTTTATGGCACACATTTTTGAAATCCAATAATATTAGAAATACAAAGTTCAACAAAACATGTTGTAAAACCTTGCAAGTATAGTTGTAAACATCACTTGAATAGTGTTCAAACAATTTATTTTTCTCTTGTTCATGAAACTTATGTTGGAAATAATGGAAAGGTGTGTACTGAGAGGGGAGGGTGAATCAGTACCCTTAAAACTTTTGTCACTTAACCTTTATCCTTTTAGTAATTAATTGTACTACCAACCATATATGTTGTTCTATCTTTATGTATGTTATATCAAATCATAAACTTAATTAGCATGTAAACATTCATGAAATCTATTCACACATGAAACAAGATTTTGTAACGTAGAAAACCCTTGTTAGACAATACAAATTGCGGTGGGGATGAAACCCACAAAGCTTCACTATCTACAGAATGGAAGGGTCCGGTTAAGGGTTACAATTTTGATCGCTTTTGATGATCTTCCCTATTAGGAGTATTATGTAGAGACTGGTTAAGGTCTATTCTATTAAGAGATTTAGCAACACAGTTTAGTGTGCACTCGGTTAAAAGATTTACAAAGGATTGTTAAATCCACCTTTCTCAAGGATTTCTTCTATTTTCTACACTTGTTAGAATATAGTCAAAAATATTCATTGACCTGATTATATGCAATCTAGAATTCCTAATTACAGATCCAATAAAGATTACATGTATATTTATCACCTATAGTGATTGATCAATACCTTTGTTCTGCTCAATAGCCTTGAATCTAGTTCTTGATAACCTGTTTCATCTTTTGTTGTTCTTCTGCATAAAACTCTCAGTTTGATCCATAGATGTGCTTCTCGGCTATAATCATCATCACACACATGTGTTCTGATAGATTACATAACTATTTATACAATGAGTTTGACCTAAATGAGTTTCATGTATTATAATGATAAATCTATGATTGAAGGTTTACAACTTGACCTTGATCTCCTAGTTTGCATGTTTCTAATCAGTTAGACTGATTAAAACAATTAAAATTACATTTATTGTCCCTCAAGAAATGGATTTAAAGCTAATAAAAAAGATAAATATAAAATAAAAGTTTTTTATCTGACGTGGAAGTCAGATCCACATTTCTCAAAATTCTAACTGTCTCTCGGTAGACTTGTGCTCGGGTTGCTCTATAGTTTGTCAGATTCCTCTGGTATCTATTCTATTGGGTTGCACTATAATCTTCTTGTCGGGTTCCTCTATCGGGTTTTCTCTTTCGGGTTCCTCTTGTAACATTTTTAGGTTGCACTGTGTCGTCGGGTTCCCTTGAAATTGTCTGTCGGGTTTCACTAAACCTATCTTTCGGTGTTGGTGTTACCGATGGTTTCAAAAATATTTTTCCTTTCATACTAATGGTAAAATATATCTTCAATCTCCCCCTTTGACATTAGTATAAAAAACTGATATGTGCAAATACTAAAATGTTTAGTAATGTACACCATGTGTTCACCTTGTCATTATGACTCCCCCTATGTATATGTCAGTATAGTATATGTATATACACTTATCATCTCCCCCTATCACCTTTTTTTCCCCTTATCATTTTCTCCTTTATTCATATCATTCTCCCCCTTTTTTGATAGTAAGGGAAAAGGTGTAATTATTTACAACTTGTCAAAAATGTGGGAGTGAGAGTTGTTCTTGTCCTCCATCATCTTCTCCCATTTTCTTGAAGGTGTTCTAGAGCCATGTGCTCCAATGTGATCCTTGCGTGCATATCATAGATGTCATCGGTGATAGACATCTCTGGGGTGGCAATCAATTGTCTTTCCGTTGTCATATGTTACTGCAATAGTATAAGATTGGGTAGGAGTACAACCTGTAGATTGGTTACCTCATCCCTGAATTTTGATTCTGCCTCTTGTATCTGAAGTCTCAACTTCTTAACTTCCATTACCTTTGCATAATGCAACTGTATTGCATTATCAGTTGTTGAGAGACCTTGAGCACTAGAAGTAAGATCTGCATCTATTTTTACAATCTTTTCACTATTCTTCTTAATGAATCTCTCTAATGTGCTTAACTTTTGAACTAAGGCCATGGCTTCTGAAATGATTGGTTCTAACTCACTTACTTGCTCAGACAACTTCACCTTGTTCAATGCCACTTTTTGCCTCATTTTCTTGGTTAATTTATATTTATACTTTTTCTCTCCCCATTCTTCAATTGCCTTTTCTACATCCACATTCTGTGATTGGATTGCTTCAGTAAGAATGGCTGGTTGATCAATGATTGAAGCATTTTTGATCAATTTTTGTATCAGGTACTATCTGTTGAATAATATCCCTTGTTGTCTCAAGTACCTGAGTGTCCTTTGTCTCCTTCTTCAGCTTATTCTGGATAGATTTTATTTTGCATAGTTTGTAAGTGCCTCTAGATCCAATGTCTTTGGATCACATGTTGGTATCTGAATAATCTCTTCTAGTGTAACTAGATTCTTGTTCTTGTTCTTGTTCTTCTTCTTGGAAAGTGTTGTGGAGGGACCTATATGTAGTACCATAGCAAGTTCCTTTGCTTGGTCTTATGTGCTTGGTGAAGGCTTTGGTGTATGTGTACCTATATCCTTCTGCTTGGTGTCTACTTGTCGGTTGGGAGTGGACATCTCCACTTCAACCTTAGCCTTATCTACAGTATCTCCTTCGGTATCCTTAGGAGCAGTATCACCTTGTTTCTCTTCTTCACCTTTGTCTTTTTGTTCTCGTCATGTTTCCTTTCTCTCTATATCTTTATTTTTCTCATCAGATGTGTCTTTCGGTTCTTGTTCACCCTTATCCTTAGGTATGATTGCATCCTTGTCGGGTGATTTCTCCTCCTCCGAGATAATATTGATAGCTTGTATCAATAGTGGTATTTTTACCGGTGTATCTATTTTAGCATCATCTTTTGTTGTGTCATTTTCATCGGTGTGATCTGGGGAAATAGTGACATCTTCATCTTTCTATTGGCAAGTTGACTTCTTGAGGATGCATGACTCATTTTGTGTTGTCGTCATGGCAACAAAGTCATGTTTAGTTTCTATCTTAAAAGACAAAATGACTAAGTGTGGAAAATAGGGCAGATAGAGATACTCAGCGATCAACACATCCGCGCATGTGCAAGAGATCAATTGAGCTTATGCATGTTTAGATATATGTTGTATGACATGTGTACATGATACATCTAGACACACATAGTATGGAACAACAGTACAACAAAGTTACAGGCAGATCAGTAGACTAGCAGTCCAGAAGACAGAGCATGGAAGCTGACTACTGTTTTGATCAGCGTGAATTATTTTTTAATGTAATGGCTAAGTGCCTTTGGTTATATGTTTGTAATAATGTAATTAGAATTTTAGTAAAAAAACTTAAGCTGACTTGTTCGGAAGCATTGCATATTTTGTTTTAGGGCCGGCTAGAGTTTTGTTTTGGGTCATGCCTATTTGGATATGAACATATAAGTATGTAATGTAAAGATATGCTACAAGCGTCAATAATTATGTAAGAGGAAGATATAGAAGAGCAGTATAATGAAGTCAGTATATGATATAGCTCTTTAAGAGAGTAAGAGAATTCGCGCATACATGGAACTGATCAGACAATAGTGTCATCACAGCAGTTCACTTTTGATATAGTATATATCAACTTTCAGAAGGTTGTAGCCTTCATCCTATTGGGCAGTGAGCCTAGGCAGTGAGCTATATACCTCTAACAGGGTTTTGTAAAAGACTCCTGACATGGTCAGACCTTTACCAGGTCATTGTACTCATATTGTAAAGACTGCTTCTAACAGGGCAAAGGAACTTTAACAGGTTCATTATACCTAGTACAATATTTGTGGGTACTAATTCCCACTAGGGTTTTCCTCTGATCAAGGTTTCCCCATAATCATATCATGTGTTATGAGTTCTTATGTTAAGCTTCATTCTATGTATGTTTGATTTATATTTAAGTTGCTGAAAAGTAATTAATAGACAAACATTAATTCACCCCCCCCTCTTAGTGTTTCCAACACTTTCTTTACCTCATATGTAAGATCTTCTCTGGTAATATCAATGATAGTATTATTAGGGAATGTTTCATCTGCAGTGTCCATATCCTTGTTAGCTATTGTGTTCAATGCTTCTTCATTAACATCCTCACCATCATTTATAATAATGTGTTCTGGGCTCGGTTTAGCCCGATCTTCATCATTGTTTGGCTTGTCATTGAGCTCCAATACACGCTCGGGGCTTGTGTCCTTTTTAAGTACCTCGAGTATTTTTCTCCATTCATCCTCACTTTTTCTCTCAAGATTAATAAGGTTTCCTTGTAGCACTTTGTAGGCTCTTAATTTTGGTGAGAACCTTTGGGAATGTAACTTTATCATTTCTTCAAACTCTTCCATCTTAGATTCAGGTGACATAATAGAAATTAGGGCTCTTTCCCTTATTTTTTTCTTAGAATGTAATGCAAATGTCCACCATGCTGAAATTTTGTCTAGAAGTTCTTTAGGAATTTTACCTTCAAACTATACTGGTACATATTTCAATACATACATTATTGTGATGATTTCCTCTTTTAACTTATTCTGATCCTTGAGATCCTGTGTTAGCCATTTCCTAATCTTAGGGTCTGTTATTGATCCTGCCTTGATTATTGATGCACATACCTCATCAATTATGGTAGGGAACTTATTCTTAATAGGTTGTTCATCTTTTTCAGTGTCCTCTATATCTTCCTTAGTTCTGATGAATTTTCTTCTTTTTGATGGTGCTTGTTTCCTGATTTGAGGCTTTCTCTTGTAAGTCCTCACTTGTCCTTTCTTTACCAGTGATGCACTTGTGTCTTTATTTGTCTCACTTCTAGTCTTTGATGCAACAATGGTCCTTGGTTTCTTTGCTGCTAGTGGTGGTGCATCAGACTCTGTAGATTCAAAGTCACTTAATTCTTTTTCTTCACCGATGGGTGACTGTCCCTCAGTTTCCTCATGTGGTTTTGTTTCTTCTTCATTGACCGATAACTTCTTTTCAAGTGTCTTGACCATTTTGGTCTTCTTTTTGTCAATCTTCTTCACAACTAAGCCTATTTTAATTCTTTCCTTGGCTTCCTCATAGGAAACCTAGGTTGTGACTTATCTATTGGTTCATTTATCAATGCTTCAATAGCATTGGTGGTTTGATCTATGTTGACTTTGTATTCAAGTGGTACTAATCATGCTGTCCTCGATACAACTAGTTTGATAAATGTGTTATCGGTGTCCACCATAAAGAAAATGTCAGTATTATACTTTTCTACCAATTTTTCTGGTATTCTCATTCTTTTCTGCATTCTTTCCTTAAATCCAATGAAGTATTCATCCATAACCGATGTGAAGTTGTCACCTAATGAATTGATGAATTCACTGATTTGAATAGTCACTGGTTAGGTGGTATCCCAGTGGACATTACCTATAGATGGATAGAAGTTACAAAATTAGAAAAAATGTACACATTAAAAGTGATCTGAACTTACATGAATTGGACTTTGTAGACCTGATTGTCCACATGTTTTCATCTAACTTCTTTAGTAGAAGCTCAAATAGATCTAATTGTAGACCCTTATTTACAATCTTGTAAGTAGTTTCAACTGCTCCACATGCTATGTTGTTTACCCTGCTAGATTGGTATATCTTGTAGCCTAGTACACATGTGCCAAACTTGAGTTTTGGATTGGTGATGGTGTTAAACTTTAATCCTCTGTTATCCCATACTGCTCCTATCATCTTCTCTTTCTCAGGATGAGAAGGGTGTTTGAGTGCCTTGGCCTTATCAGCTATAGGATAACTAGTCACAGTGTGTATCACATCTCTGGTGATATTTTTTGGTTCATCCAACCACATTTTTTGGTCATGCACTCTGCTCAGCACTATCCGAATCTACTTAGTCTTAAAATCCTTCAAGAACATTAGGGAACATGTTATCCCTTTGACCTCAATGTGTTTGTGTTCCTCCTTGATGGTTTCTCCTGTACAAAGCTTCTTGTAAGCTTGATCAACCTCAAGATCTCCTATCTCAATGATCTTGCATTGTATGTAGGCTCATACATCCTCAATCAGTAAAACCCTAGGTGGAATTCTGAAGAGTGCACCAACATCATTGGGTTGTGAAGAAACCTCTGGACATATTTTATACTTAGGTTATTCACAAGTAGAGTTCTTGATAAGATTAACCTTCTTCTCTTTGGCGTTCTTGATATTTGAAACTCTTGAAGTGGTTGCCATAGTTTCTAAGAATTAAGGGCTTTTCCCGTAAAATAAAATAGTGAGCTCAATGATTCTTGTTACTTAATTTAACCTTCTGTAGCTGTTTTTCTTCAGAATCTGAATGTCATAAATATGCTTGGAGTGCTCTGTAATCTGGCTTCTCTATTTTTTCTCTACTCTGCTCTGCTCTGTTTCTTAATCACTTTGTGAATAATGAGCTCATCTGTCACCCTATTTATAGGCGATGCTCTAAGTGGAGAAATTAATTCTCTACCCACTTATCGGGTGTCTAAGATGAAGTTTCTTGGGTTACACACAAAATTTCAACTCAGGATAAGTGATAACTTACTCGACCTTTCACAGGTTTACCGACGGTTCTCGAGAAGTGGCAAAGTCTTCAATGCATTTTACATGATTACCGATGAGTCTCTGGTTACATTGATTAACTTGGTTTTCATATGTACATCGACGATTTTCAGTATGCTTTGACAACTTAGGTTTTGTATGTCAACCGATGCTTTTTGGTATGTACTAACCGATGAGATTGAATTCACAGAATCATAATAAGTAATACTATAGTTCATCTTTAATCATGTTGATTTGTAATTTTAACTATGTATAATGGAACTAATGTAAAGTAAAACTTAGTATAGTGCAGTTCCATACTTACTTGTTCATCTTAGGTGGGGGTGGTGATGTCACTAGATCCATTTGATAAGGTGTCACCAATTGCATTACTTGGTCCAGCATCATCAATGTTTGTATCTTTCCTCCACATTTTTTTTCTCATCTTTTTGATGTCTTCAATGGTGTTGCCATTGGCAAAGGTGCTTGTCTCTGTCACTTGGTCTCTGCAGTCCTTGTTTAGGTGAACAACTTTATGATAGTGTAAGCATGCCATTCCAGGGTTAGTCTAGCTCCTAGACTTTCTCATCCATTTTCTCATGCATTTTTCTGCAATGTATCCATATCTACCACATGTTGTGCATTTTACCCATGTATTGTAATCCCAAATATATGAGTTACCAACTCTTTTCGGTTGATAAGAATTTTCTTGATCTTTAGGATTCCATTCTTTTATTTTCTTCTTCCTACAGTCAAGAGATGTGTGCCCATGCATTTTGCAAGTAGGATAGTATTTTTCCATGTTGGTTTCCTTCTTTGGTTGTTTCACCTCAGATTTACATTCATATGCTTTATGTCCTTTCTTGTTACATTTATAACAATTTCCAATGAATGAAGGTGGGATTTAGGAATACCTTTTATTTTTCTCCTACAAACATTTGATGCGTGGCCTGGTTTTTCATAGTGAATGCATGACTCCCTTCTTGGTCTTGGATTTGTGTAGACATTCTTTGCATCAGCTTGGTATGGTGATTCTCCATTCTCAGTATACCCTAGTTTGATATTTTTGTCGACTCTTCTTTGTCCATCCAGAAAATCATCCATCCTTTTGGTGCTTTCTTCAGCTCTCTTGATCATGTCATTGTGTTGTTTTTGAATTTTTACTTCATGCTTCAGTCTTTCATTTTCTTCTCTTAGCTCACCAATAGCTTCTAATTTTCCATTTAGTTCTATGTTCATTCGGTTTGCCTCTCGACTCATAAGAATAATCTAATCAGTGATCTTATGATGATGTTTAGTAAGTCTTTGTATTTATGAATCTTTCTCTTGTAGCTTTTCAGTGATCTTCCTCCCGTCATCAATAGCTAGTGTTCTTTCGTTCTTATCTTGTCTAGCATTATTCATAACCTCAATCATTCTTACCATCTGTCTCTTGACCAATTTTTAGTGATTTCACTTGTCCAGCCAGATGTTGATTGGTTTCATTTAGACTTGTAATGCTTCCTTCAGATGTGTTTGATGTGTTGCTAGTTGTAGATCCCAATGACTCAAACAAATCAGGGATCTCTTCTTCATGATAGTCTATTTTATTACAATGAGATGCCACAATCTTTCTTTCATCCACCAACTGTCTCATCTTGATTCTAGCTTCTTTATATTGCTCAAAGAAGATCTGTATCTCTAACTTCTGATTCTCAATACTCTTGTCTAGCTTGTACCTTTCCATTGTATGATATTTTCTCTTAAGTATTTAAAATTTTCCAAATAAGAGATCTAGCTCTGATACCAATTTTTAGAAATAATGGAATGGTGTGTACTAAGAGGGGAGGGGCAAATAAGTACCCTTAAAACTTTTTTCACTTAACCTTTATCCTTTTAGTAATTAATTGTATTACCAACCATATATGTTGTTGTATCTTTGTGTATGTTATATAAAATCATAAACTTAATTAGCATGTAAACATTCATAAAATGTATTGACACATGACACAAGATTTGGTAACGCAGAAAACCCCTGTTAGAAGGTAAAAACTATGGTCGGGATGAAACCCACAAAGCTTCACTATCTGCAGAATGGAAGGGGCCAATTAAGGCTTACAATTTTGATCACTTTTGATGATCTACCCTGTTAGGAGTATTATGTAGAGACTAGTTAAGGTATACTTTGTTAAGATCTTTTGTAACACTACTTATTGTGCACTTGGTTAAGAGATTTACAAAGGATTGTTAAATCCACCTTTCTCAAGGGTTTATTCTATTTTCTACACTTGTTATAATGTAGTAAAATATATTCATTGACCTGAGTATATGCAATCTAGAATTTCTGATTATAGATCTTATAAAGATTACATGTATATTTATCACCTATAGTTATTGATCAATACCTCTGTTCTACTCGGTAGCCTTG
Organism: Thuja plicata; assembly: GCA_018584345.1. Taxonomy (NCBI): domain Eukaryota; kingdom Viridiplantae; phylum Streptophyta; class Pinopsida; order Cupressales; family Cupressaceae; genus Thuja; species Thuja plicata. Next base: position 2,758,403 of record MU226793.1, read on the forward strand.
AATATGGTTCTTGATAACCTGTTTCATCTTTTTCTATTCTTATGGATAAAACTCTTAGTTTGATCCATAGATGTGCTTCTTGACTACAATCATCATCACACACATGTGTTCTGATAGATTACATATCTATTTATATAATAAGTTTGACCTAAATGAGTTTCACGTATTACAATGATAACTCTATAATCAAAGGTTTACAACTTGACCTTGATCTCCTAGTTTGCATGTTTCTAATCAGTTAGATTGATTAAAACTATTACAATTACATTGCTTGTCCCTCAAGAAATGGATTTAAAGCTAATAAAAAAGATAAATATAAAACACAAGTTTTTTATCTGACGTGGAAGTCAGATCCACATTTCTCAGAATTCTAACTGTCTCTTGGTAGACTGGTGCTCGGGTTGCTCTGTAGTCTATCGGGTTCCTATGGTATCAATTCTGTTGGGTTGCACTATAATCTACTTGTCGGGTTCCTCTGTCAGGTTTTCTTTGTTGGGTTCCTCTTGTAACATTTTTGAGTTGCACTGTGTTGTCGGGTTCCTTTGAAATTGTCTGTCGGGTTGCACTAAACTTGTCTTTTGGTGTTGGTGTTATCGACGGTTTCAAAACTATTTTTCCTTTCATACTAATGGAAATATATGTCTTGAACTTAGATAGATGAAAGGAGAAATATAAGTCCCGGTAGAACTATTTAGATGAAGTAAAAATTTTGAAAGCCAAGACAAGGATGAACTATATAAAAAACATTTGTCCGTAATGATGTAAGTATATCACATATTCTTCAATGATTAAGATGGTATTGCGACCTTTATTTGAACAATGATCATGGTAGAATTCTTTCATCATTGACTGAAACACATCTACTTTTATAGATGTTTCACGCACAAATATCACATCTTCCATCTCAATTATTTCTATTTCTTGAACATAATTATTGATAACAATGCGTTCTCCATGGTATTTCCATTTCTTCAATTTAATCAATTGATAATGATGCATTCTCCATGGGTTTGATTATATTGTGCATGATTCTTTAATTATTTGTGCACACTTGTCAAATTCAGTCTCAAAGAAATCATTTGAGTCCACCGAAGCATTCGGGCTCATATCAATGATGTTTGACTATCTGTCAGAGGCAGCCATAGTTTGAATGGTATGCTACAAATTTTTAAACAAACATCAATTTATAGAAATAATTAGAATAAAAAGTACAATTATTTTATAAATTGAAAAATTGAAATAAAAAATGTTTAAAACAAGATAATAGATGATGTAGTATGATGAAATGTGAGAAAAACTATTTTAACAACCATAATAAACAAAACAAATTAAGCAACCATGTTGCATTATAATTTGGAACTCTACATGTTTCTGGAACACGTTCTATGGATGCATAATTTTCATTTTCAACATCCAAGTGAATGGTTATATTAGGTGGATGGTTATACCCCTCACTTGGTTGGGGATCACCTTGTTTCCCTTCATGCCTTTTCTCATTTTGAAGAGGAGGGAGTTGTTCAGAGTTTCTTTGACAGATGTTTCTTTCTACATTTATTTTGTCTCTATTTTCAATTTCCAATTATTCCACTGTTACTTCAACCCTTCTTGTAGCAGACCTTCATCTACCAACTTGATTGTGTAGTATTCTATGTTGTTCTATTTGATTTTCTATCATTTGTTCTTGTTGACCTCTACGACTCTCTCTTCGATATTGTCTTTGATATTCTCTTCTTGCCTCCTCTGATTCAAATTTCAACCTTGGTCTCACCATAGCTAGTACGAAAGAATGCTATCATTAGTAACCTAAATAGGGATAGTTCAAAATAGTGAAAAACCCAAGTATTATAGTTAGAGATTAATATATGTAAGTATATTATTATTTTGAAAACTTATATATTCATTTTTAAATCTTATATATATGAATCTGTTGAGACTAAATTGAAAATTTGTTGAATTCAAATTTTATATATTTATTATTAATAATGCATGTCAATTTATAGAATATTTTTTTGCGTTATATTTATATACATATTATACATGAACAAAAAAATGTATAACAACAAATTTAGATTAGAAGAACAAATAGAGTAAATAAATTATAAACATTATATAAACATGGAGAGAATGAGAGCCATAAAAACATGGAGACAATGAGAGCCAATGTTTTGTAACATTATAAAAATGAATATTTTATTAAAAAAGAGGATACAATTGTAACGCCCCGCCAAGGAACCCAAGAGGACTGACCATCTAATCTCTAAAGATGAAGTCAACTTTTTTTGAGCTATTACAATGCATATTTTAAAAGGAATCGATACACATATACTCACAAAACATGAATGCAACATAACTGAGATTTCCTAGTCCTCATAGGTTCCCTAACACTTCTACTCAAACAATATTAATTAATCTAATTACATTTAAGAGTTTCATAATGAGTTACAAGTCTAACATATTTATAACCCTTCAGAATAAATGACTACTGTGTGATGAACATGTTTCAATGAGTAGTCACCAACATTTAATTTACCAACACAACTCATTCTTCATAACTAACTAATGGAATTCATAAAATCTATAAAGCATCTTATAAATTTAGTTTCATATAGACATTAGGGCAAAGAATATAATGCATTATCACATACCCTACCACCTAGATGTACATTGTACTAGATATATTTTAAGACACCAACTAAAGTGTTCCTAACTCATTGTTAATATCAATCATAAGTTAACAATATGTGAATCAATTTATTGAGTTACTATCACAGGTTACACTAAACCAAAAGTGTATTGTACTTCTTTTTTATAAACTTATCTTAATATTTGGCATCTCCTTTCACAATTATACAACTATTCCACAATTGTAAATCCATTATCATTTATCATTCCTATAGACCTTCTTATCTAACAATAACATTTATCTTTGACATAAAAAAAAGTTTATTCATAAACCAATCATTTCATAATATTCCTTTATAGTCAATTATATAAGAGAACACACTTATCATATCAATATAAGCTAGATCCTTATTCACAAAACAAGAAAGAACCATAAGAATAAATTTTTATTCAAGAGATCACTTACTTTATTACAAGATAGCATTAGATGGAAACAAATGACAAATTCCACATTATTTTAATATTTGTGACATATACAAGTAAGAGCATAAATTTTCCCTTCATTTCACCTAGAAATACCCATTCCCATTACATTGATTCAACCTTCATTTACATTTCATTACATTACCCAAGAAGGGATTTAAATAAATAAATACATCAGAATTACAATTCACTGAAGTACATGATGCAGAAGTAGAATCTTTGACAGCTTCCAAGCATGAATCCAAAGGCAAAGCCATCCATGCAACCACGAGCAATACCTTGATAAGATTAACTTCCCAACCACGTGAAAATGTGTAGTTCCACTCCCCCATGCTAGGAGATAGAACCAAGGTCCACACAAGGCCCTAAGCAATCTAAGGCTCTACAAAAAAATAACTTAAATAAATACAAAAGATAACAAAATATCACTGAACTATACACAAGGGTTAGGTTTCCAACATACCATCTAAGTGAGTGTCATCACATATCATGTTTATTGGGATCCTTTCTGGAAACCATGTAACCTCGGTCCCCCCTTTATGAATAAGGATCCATCTTGGCAGTTACCCATGATCCCGGTACTCCAACAGGACTATGTGGGTATTATTATGTTTTGTTTCACTATCTTTTGTTTCCCCCCTTTCCCATATTCATTATTAGGTTATCACTTTTTACTAACCCACCCATAGGATCGTCTAGGAACCACTTTAGGTTTCCAACACCTATGGTGAGCCACTCACCTAGGGTACCTATTCCCCTACCCAAAACATGACAAAAGAATTGCAATACTTCAAATGCTTTATTTTAGAGGTTTAGGAAATTCTCCTGTGTACTCAGACCACCAGGATGAGTCCTAACCTTAACCATAAACAACATAAGAATATTACGAGGATGTCACATAATCAAGAAACCTTAAGTAAGGCATTATGATCGAATTCAAGCAATAAAATGAACATAGAAGAAAATAATCCCAAATAAAATAAACTATCAAAAGGAAGGGTGATAAACTGATATCCTAAACCTTCCAAAACTCAATAACAATTAAATATGACTTTAACCACTATTCAAACATAAAATCCACATAGAATTAAAAACCACACAAGAAGACATAATCACTCCCAAAAATAGATAGTGACAAACTCATCAAGCCAACACATTAGATACATATACTTAATTTCTAGATTTTATTATGAACGTTTTTAAACTACCTTACTTATCTATAGGTATGACCAATAATGAATAAAACACAATAAAAACACATTACTCAAATAAATAATATTGACATAGGAAAATTATTTCTTGTTTTAGACTCTACCTGGAGTCCTCTAGAGAATTCCCTTAGTGTTTGAGCAATTCCATAAACCTTCAAGCTTTCTAACTTTCTGCTTGCTGTCCTCCTCGATATACCCACACACAGAGATCTATAACCTTTTAACCACACCATATTTCTTTGATCACTCTGGTGAGAAGTGGCACAATTAGGTTATTACCAACATATCAAACAATTAGCAAGATCCAACGGTTGGTTAGGGAGACATGACCTCCGCATCAGGACTATATTTGTTTCTCACAATAATTATTTCTCCATTTTCACAGAATGAGATAAAACATTGTTGTCTTTAACTCTTGATAAAAAAAATCCTCATTTTCAGATTTCAAAGCTTATTTTCATAATCCCCAAAAACATCTCTCCCTCCATAAAATATTTTACCTTATGCATATAGACAACTATATGGTTGGAGGAGTTGCTTTACGGGAAGCAACTTCTCCAACTTCCATAGTTGGTTTTAAACTAAATCAATTATTCCCGTGAATCATAAGTCAACACTTTAATTATTTATTAACTTAAATAATATTATGAAGTACTCAAATATGTTTAAGATAAGATAGATGATCAAGGAACACACATATCCCAATGGTAACTAGCTAGCCTTACTCCTAGGAGGTCTTGAGTTCGAATCTCCTAGAAAGCTAGTTTTGCTAATTAGGCATAATAATATTAGTTCTTCTATTATTTTATTTTTTCATTTTTTTTTTATCTCAATACAATATTTACATCACAACTCTAATTATACATAGACATATCTTTATACATACACAAATATATTTATATATATACATAGCCATATATGTGTGCACCCATATATACATATATTTAGTCATGCCAAAAAAATTATTTAAACACAAAATATATCTATTATATATACATATATTTATTTATTTATCTAATAAAATAACCAAGAATCATATTAAAAACATAACTTTCAAGAATAAAAGAACATAGTCAACTGACCAAGATATAAATATCAAAACCATAGAAATAATAATACAACCCAAACCCAAATAGGGCGACTTCCTGAAAAAGAAACCTACGTCACAAGGGGTCTACTTGGGGAAACCTTGGTAATATCTCCATGACAACAAATTTCAAGGATTTTAAAGGCACATTCAGACGTGTGTGGCTAGGTGGAGTCGATGCCTGGTACCTGCATCTTGCATCACCAAGTTGAGAAACACAAATATATACATATATGTGCAAGCAGTGACAAACAAGTAGGGGGAGTGTGTCATTGTGTGGATCTCCCACAAAAGTGACTACGATGGCCTCCCCTCATCCTACACACACACCATACAATACTCATTCTAAATCATGACTGAGTTAGTATTGTTAGCTCCACCATAATCTCAAAAATAAAAATAAACTATCATCATTGATAATGCCATCATGTATATAAACCAAATTCTGTTAAATATTCTAGGAATATAATTTATTAGGTAACATTCAGATCATTTATAAATTATCATTAGGATGAACATATTATCCAACATATTTTAAAAGCATCTCATCATCTAATCAAATAAGAGAAAACATAGAGTTCAAGTATGATGTCACTAGGGTATAAGAAACCATAATTCAAAGTAATACTAATTTATTATAAAACAAGGGTCAGATTGAATCCATAATATGATCCATCAGGTGATTTGGGTTAATCCCTAAATAATAGTTATCATCACAATCATACATAAAATCATACAAGGATGTTAAATATATTTAGGTAAATAAAAAGAACCTAATCTTTATGGCGATTTGAATAACATATATACACCATCCAGAACATAGTCATAAAGTATCTTAATCAACTTAATTCATCCCAGTGTACTCAAACCATCAAAAAGGAAGTTCCTCACACAACAAACATATCAAATTGTTTCATAGCACGATGTTCCTAAAATATCATGAACACATAGTTGACATCACTACTCAAAGAGAAATATACATGAAACACTTACGTGGAGATGAGATAGATTGGACTATTAAATTCAATCAGAATCATTAGTAGAGAATAAAATTCTCAAAATTCCAACAAGCATAATCAGGTTTTGTGAGGGTTGGAGGGGCATTACATCATCCCCCCTTAGATTTGACTTACTCCTGTAAGTCAGTAAGTACTAAAACATTCATAGTACATAACAAACAAATACCTAACAAAATAATAGAACCTTTCCAAGTAATCAGGTTATCACAATTTTGTGGTTCTTACATTGTTTTAACTTATTTCAGATTAACATAGATCACTCATGGAAAATTTAT
>MU226793.1:2777929-2801475 GCA_018584345.1 Thuja plicata
TTAAGTCAACCTTGTTAAAGGATTTAACTAATACAATGGTAAGAAAGTAATCAACAGTTTGTGATCTGGTACATACAACTTACTTTGCAATTTAGATCCAATTACAGCTCTGATGTTAACTTACTGGATAGCCTACATTGTCATTTCAATCTTTTGATCTTCTTGGAAATCTGTCAAGCAATCACACATGCAACTTTCTGCCTCTGCCTTTTGCCTTCTTTGCTAGATCATGCTAAATAGTAAATCAACTATGCAAACCTTTTTTCATACACATTCATTTATCCACACTTAATGAATAACCCTTGAGTTTATCATATACCTCTTTATCTAGGTTAGATAAATCTTTTTCCGCTTTAAACAATATCATGGATCTTAGGTTAGGTCAGATCCAACATATCATTCCATCTTTACATTACATTTACTTCTCCAAAGTAGTTTCTAATTAAATCTTGAAACCATGCATTAATTATAGTTACCCATACATTAAATGACATGGATCAATCTTTAATTAACATTACATATCCCAATAAAATCAACTGAGTCGGCCAGAGATCTCAAATCTCATCATTAATCAAATTTTTGTAAGTCGGCCTTCAATACTGTTTCCACTTAGCAATTTCAATGGTGCTCGACATTAAGCAACTTTTTTCTCATCACAAGCAACTTTACTCAGCACCTACAACTTTTCTCATTCTAAGAAATTTTACTCGGCACAAGCCAAACTTGCTCGGCACAGAACAACCAGAAAAAATGTCTTTGAAAGATAAACAACTAATTACTTTGCCTGAGTGCCAACTGATCAAATACCATTTGAATTACCTTAACTCAACTATTCACTTGGTCTTCTTGTTAAATATTCTTCATCAACAATAGATATGGTACTCAAACAGATAGCAATAATATCACCAGTAAAGGTTTGACATCAATGACAAAATAACAATTGCTTGCAATGTCACTTTCCAAAACCCTCATCCTACACACACACCATACAATACTCTTTCTAAATCATGACTAAGTTAGTATTGTTAGCTCCACCATAATCTCAAAAAAAAAAAAACTATCATAATTGATAATGCCATCATGTATATAAACCAAATTCTGTTAAATATTCTAAAAATATAATTTATTAGGTAACATTCAGATCATTTATAAATTATCATTATGATGAACATATTATCCAACATATTTTGAAAGCATCTCATCATCTAATCAAATAAGAGAAAACATAGAGTTGAAGTATGATGTCACTAGGGTATAAGAAACCATAATTCAAAGTAATACTAATTAATTATAAAACAAGGGTCGGATTGAATCCATAATATGATCCATCAGGTGATTTGGGTTAATCCCTAACTAATAGTTATCATCACAATCATACATAAAATCATACACGGATGTTAAATATATTTAGGTAAATAAAAAGAACCTAATATTTATGGCGATTTGAATAACATATATACACCATCCAGAACATAGTCATAAAAGTATCTTAATCAACTTAATTCATCCCAGTGTACTCAAACCATCAAAAAGGAAGTTCCTCACACAACAAACATATCAAATTGTTTCACAACACGATGTTCCTAAAATATCATGAACACATAGTTGACATCACTACTCAAAGAGAAATATACATCAAACGCTTACGTGGAGATGAGATAGATTGGACTACTAACTTCAATCAGAATCATTAGTAGAGAATAAAAGTCTCAAACTTCCAACAAGCATAATCAAGTTTTGTGAGGGTTGGAGGGGCATTACAACAACATGATAATAAAATAGTCTAAAAGGCCATTTTCAGAAAACATGAGATTACATTATCTATTATTTTCAATATAAAATAATGACACCCAAAAAGATATGATCCCCCTATCACATGTAGTGGATCTCACAACATAAACTAATTCTTAACTCTCCAGTTCCACATTGCTGGGGTCCACCGTCGTGAAATCCATTATTTCCCACAACGTAACTTTGCATGTGAATACGGTTGAAGAGTACAAATTTCAAGGAAACATACTTCCAAAAACTCTTGGTGACTAAGAGGTGACACAAATCTATCAAAGATGACACCCCTCCACCAACAATCATTGTCTAATGCCTCAACACAATATCTGGGTGGTATATATTTAGGCAACCTACATAGAGGTGGAATCAGTCTATATAATCTATAAATACTTCTTCCACAAGGGGCTCCCTATCCCATTCATTACTGATGAAATGATCATATCAGACAAAATACTTGGGTTTTCACTATTTTGAATTATCCCTATTATGGTTCCTTGGAACCAAGCACCTTGAAAACCGTCCTTGTCACAACTAACTTCCACTCTCATTTCCATTTGTACTTCCATTTTGTAGCCTTATGTATGATCAAAAAGAAAAAAAACATTTCAAAATTCAAATGGAAATATATAATACAATCCATAAAAGTAACATTAATTTGCAATGTATCCTAAAAAAGTAACCTAACCTAGGGACCAACTGTATGAAAATTAGTATATGCATTTGTAAATTAAGCTACTTGATGAAACTAACTATGTAAATTACTATATTACAATGCTCATTAATATGGCGACATTGCCCTCCACATTTAATCTATATTTAAATTAAAGTATTGAAATACACAAAAAATAAAACTATTAATAAAAAAAATTAATTCTAATTTTGAAATTACTAATTTTAATATTTAAAATAAATTATCTAAATCTAATATTGAAATCTCTAAATCTAATATTTAAAACAAATTATCTAAATCTAACAAAACTAATATTTAAAACAAATTATTAAACCTAATAAATCTAATATTAAATTTTTTTTATTTAATTCTAATAAATCTAATATTTAAAATAAATTATCTAAATCTAATCAATGGGATATTCCAAGATAAAATATAATATTTAGAGTTTTTTGATCGTTAGGGCTCTGCAACTCTGCAACTTGAGTTTGTGTGGTGCCTATTCGGCCCTTCGTACACAGAGGGTCTTTAATAATCTCTCTTTCCTCTATTAGGGATGGATTCCTTATCCGATGACACCATTTCTACTCCTAAAGACGCTACGAAGAAGACTACAGATGACTCTCAATCCTCTATGAATTTTGAGCATCCTCCCAAGACTTTCAGGTAGGCCTTGGTGAACGCACAGACTAGCAAAAATGGCGTAAAGTTCCTCCAGCTTCCCCAAGAAACTAAGTTCAGCAAAGTCAGTGGACATGAACTAGGAGGTAAGGCTTCATCCCCTAAACCACTTATCATTTCTCCTAACACCATTATGAATGATTTAATTGAAGTGGAAAGAAACAAGCTTTGTGATACTGCTATTTTTTTGGTTGTTCAAGACATCAATAGGCTTCCTTCCCATGTTTATTTAAACAATTGGTTGCATTATATTTGGAGTTCAAAACTAGGGTTCATATTGTCATTGTGTAGGATGATTCAGAAAGGTCTTTTCATTATCATCTTTAATGACCCTATTAGCCAAAAAATGGTTGTTGATAGGCAATTCTGGTCCATCAAAACCTGTGGCTTCGATGCCCTAAGTTGGTTGGGTTCTTCAAACCTTGATGAGATCATGGCCCTCTCCTACCCATGATGGATTACCACCAAGAATATTCCCCCAATTCTTTGGAAACTACTTCCAAATGCTTTTGACTCTCTTGGTAGAGTCATCTGTGTCAATTAGTCCAATGTTCTACTACTGCATATGGACGCTAGGATTTTTCTCTCTCTGAAACCTGGTGTGGACATCCCCAAAACCCTAATCTTTGATCTAGAAGGAGAGCACTTCTCATTCCCTTTGGAGTATTTAGGTGGACTCAACTCGTTCTTCTTGTGCAAGAAAGATGACCATAGAAGGAAAAATTGCCCGCTCGTAGCCTCAAAATCTCACCCTCGACCTCCCCTTAGAGATTTGACCGTTAACCATGCTCAAGATAACCCTAGCATCAATCTCCCACCACCCACCATTGCACAATGTCTTGACCCTTCATCGGCTCCCACCCCAGAACCTACCCCAAGCCCCTTTGTATTTCCCTAACCCATTGTTTCTTCCCTTGATGCTCTGTCTACTTCCTTAGGTTTGTCTAACTCGGGCCCCAACTCACAGATATCACCAGATGCCACCAACATTGAGGGTAGAGTTGCTCCCACCCCTAGGAACAAAAACATAAGATGTTCCAAGAATGCACAACTATTGGCCTTGGACAGAATCAGAAGACTTTACGGCCCTTTCAAGAGGAGGAGAGGAAATGTTAATGAAAAGCATGTAGACCAACCTCCCCCTCCAGATGACCCCATCTAGAACATTGTGGATAACATGGGGAGTATTGTTGAGAAGACCTCAGATGAGGGTAAGATATGGGCCATGGATAAGGAGATTAAAGATGACATGGATACTTCATAGGTTTCCTCAGCTACTTGTAACATTATACCTTATTCCAAGAGTTCTCTTCATGACTTTGACCTTTTTGTCATCCCTCCTAAACCCCCAGAACCCCCCGCTTACCCTCCCTCTATCTGAGCCTTCTAATAATATCCCCTATTACCCTTGGTGGAATGGATGATGTCATCTTTAGGCAAGGTGAGACCCCACAGATTCACACTCAGGGCTCTTCCCTCAAAGAACTGTTCAGTGAACATGGTTTTAACCAAAATTGCGCCATTGTCTCATTTGTTGATAGCCCCTGGGAGGATGTCCTTAAATTCAATAGAAATAAAAGAGTTCCCAAAGTCACCAGCTCTCTGCTTAAAGAAGGTAACCCCATGGAGGAAGGAGACACCTCATGGCCCATACAAGGTAAAAAGAAAAGAGGTAGACAAGTAGGCTCTAGTAATAAGAAAGAGCCTAAAGATGCCCAATGAGATCCCTAAATGCTTCTCAAGCTTTAGGAACAATGATAAACCCCCCAGATAAGCTCCATGGATCTAAGAATAGCCTCCTGGAATGTCAGAGGAGAGGAATCCTTAGACAGAAAGTGAAGACATATTTTTCCATTAGTATGCAAAGGAAAAGCATTTTGAAATCGTCAATAACACCAACACCGAATGACAGGTTTAGTGCATCCGACAAAAAGTTCAAGGGAACCCAACGACACAGTGCAACCCAAAAATGCTAAAAAAAGGAACCTAATAGAGCAAACTTGATAGAGGAATCCGACAAGAAGATTACAGTGTATCTTGACTGAACAGATGACAGAGGAACCCGACAGACTACAGAGCAACCCGAGCGCTAGTCTATGGAGAGACAGTTAGAATTTTGAGAAATGTAGATCAGACTTCTACGTCAAATAAAACACTTGTGTTTTATATTTAGCTTTTTGATTAGCTTTAAATCCATTTCTTGAGGGACAAGCAATATAATTACGCCGAGAGACATTCTTACAATGGGAGCACAAGTTGAATACCAGTACGGGCATATTCTGAGGAATATTCTATGTATATTAAAAAGATTGAGGAGCAGTTACATTTCTCAAAATGCCAAATGACATTGATAAAAGCCAAAAATAAGAAAAGGTTTGGTGGGAGTTACAAAAAAATAAATTACAAAAAGAAAAAAAAAACTTCAAAAATGCCAAATGGCATTTGAAGAAAATTATTTTTTTAAAAAAATTTGCATGCTTTTTCGGATTTGGAGAGACAAGCATGCAAAGAGGAATTTGAAGAGACAAGCATGCAAAGAGGAATTTGAAGAGACAAGGCATGCAAAGAGGCATCTTTTGGGGAAGATGAGGAGATGCTCTCAAATTATAAAAGAGTTCTTCCCTCATTTAATTTGTTGTTTTGCAGAGTAGCGAGAGCTTTGGAGGAGAATTGAAGAGATAGTTTTGGAGGAGATTTAAAGGTGAAATATTTATTTCTTTAATTACTTTGTTTTTGTATATAGTTCAAATATTTAGATTTAGGTTTAATATTTATAATATTGCCATTTAGATTTAGATTTAGATTTACTCTATATTTCTTTAATTACTTTGTTTTTGTATATAGTTTAAATATTTAGATTTAGATTTAGATTTAGGTTTAATATTTACATTTACTTTTTAATATTTTAAAATATTGAGAGCAATATTGTCATTTAGATTTAGATTTAGTCTATAATGTTTTTATTTATTTTTTAATGTTTTAGATATATTTTATATATTAATTTTAGATTTACTTTTTAATGTTTTAGATTTACTTTTTAATGATTAATTTTAATTTATAATGTTTTTATATGTTGCTATATTTTCAAAAGTTTTAATATATTACATTTATTATTTAAATATTACCTTTTTGATTTAAATTTTTTTTTTAATATTTTAATTTTTAAAAAAACTTCAAAAATGTCAAATGAAATTAGAAAAATCCGAAAATAAAAAATTCAAAATATAGGGCCATAAAAGGCCGAAAATAAAGGAGTGCAAAATGACAGTTGAAGAAAATTATTTAAAAAAAAAAATTTGCATGCTTTTTCAGATTTGGAGAGACAAGCATGCAAAGATGAATTTCAAGAGCCTTTCATATTTATTTATTTAATTAGTTTGATTTTATAAACTTCAAAAATGCCAAATGGCATTAGAAAAATCCAAAATTAAAATAAAAATAGAAATATAAGACCATAAAAGGCCGAAAATAAAGGAGTGCCAAATGGCATTTGAAGACAATTAATTTTTTAAAAAAATTTGCATGTTTTTTCAGATTTAGAGAGGAATTTGGAGAGACAAGCATGCAAAGATGAATTTGAAGAGCCTTTCATATTTATTTCTTTAATTACTTTGTTTTTGTATACAATTTAAATATTTAGATTTAGATTTAATATTTAGATTTAGATTTAGATTAAGGTTTAATATTTATATTTACTTTTTAGTATTTTAAAATATAGAAGCCAATGTTGCCATTTAGATTTAGATTTAGTTTATAATGTTTAAATGTTTTATTTACTTTTTAATGTTGTAGATATATTTTATATATTAGTTTTAGATTTACTTTTTAATGTTTTACATTTATAGTTATAATTTACTTTATAATATTTTAGTTTTAGTTTATAATGTTTTTATATGGATGGCAATGCCGTCATATTTTCTAAAATTTTAATATATTATATTTATAGGGTAATATTTAGATATTTTAATTAAAAAATAATATTACTCTTATTTGAAATATGGTTTTGATATATGGACAGAAATGTCATCATATTTTCTAATATTTCAATGTAGCAGAAACATGTAGAGTTCCAAATTATAATGCAACATAGTTACTTATTTTTTTATAATTTTTGATTGTTGTTAAATATTTTTGCACATAATTCATCATACTACATCATCTATTATCTTATTTTAAACATTATTGATTTTATTTTTTTCAATTTATAAAATTAATGTACTTTTTATTCTAATTATTTCTATAGACTGATGTTTGTTTAAAAATTTGCAGCATACCATTCAAACTAGGGCTGCCTCCGACAGAGAGTCAAACATCATTGATACGAGCCCGAATGCCTCAGTGGCCTCAAATGATTTCTTTGAGACTGAATTTGACAAGTGTGCACGAATAATTAAAGAATCATGCACAAATATAATCAAATTCGTGGAGAATGCATCGTTATCAATTGATTATGTTGAAGAAATGGAAATGATGCAGATGGAAGATGCTGCAATATTTGTGCATGACACATCTACAAAATTAGATGCGTTTTCATCAATGATGAAAGAAGTCTACCACAATCATTGTTCAAATAAAGGTCGCAATACCATCTTAATCGTTGAAGAATATGTGATGTACTTACATCATTATGAAGAAATGAGTTTTATATAGTTCATCCTTGTCTTGGATTTCACACTTTTTACTTCATCTAAATAGTTCCAACGCGACTTATATTTCCCCTTTCATCTATGTAAGTTTCATGAACAAGAGAAAAATTAATTATTTTCACTATTCAAGTGATGTTTACAATTATACTTGCAAGGTTTAGCAACATGTTTTGTTGAACTTTGTATTTCTAATATTAATGGATTTCAAAAATGTGTCCCATAAAAAGGATGCCTTCAATGGATGTTTCAAATACATAAGAAAGATTATTCACAAAGGACATCTCACAGATATGTTAGGCACTAAATTTCATATAAAACCCACATGCTAATTCTAGGCATGATCCTAATCCAAATGATAATGTTCATTCTAAGTGTACAATAATTATTTGAATAATATTCATTCTAATTGTAACCATATATCTATGTTACTAAGTATGATCGCAATCATAACTCTAATACCTACATTACATCACTAACTCTAATCATAACTCTAATACTAATAAGTATGATATTGATCCTAACTCTAAACCCTTAGTGGGAAAAGGGTGATACAAATCCTAAATGTACAACATACATCCTATCACTATCTATGTTCGTTATCTTTCTATAACAGTCACCCTAAAATTACCCCCTAACTGTAACTCTAACCCCTAACCCTAGTTGTAAGCCTAAATATAATAGTAACTACTACCTATATATATAATCAATGTTATAAAAATATACCAAACCCTTACCCTAACCAAATAGTCTAAACATACACCTAAATCTCACACTACCTATTATTTTAATGATAACTCTAAACCTACATCTGGTCGGTGACCACATCCCTAATCTTATTCTAACATTCAAGAAAAGATTAAACTTAACCACAACACCACATCTGATTTAAACCTAACTGTAAACCTTACTCCTAACCCTTACCACGATAGTAAACTAACTCAAAACCTAAACCTAAGTCTCCACCTAACTAATATACTAATAATACACCTAACTCTAAACCATCTTCCCAAACCCTAACTGTACTAAGCATTTACTAGAACATTATTTTTACCCTTAATGTTACCCTAAATATGATACACCAGCTAACTGTAAACATAACATCCTATCGCAAGCCATGACCTTAATCTCATCCTACCCCTAACTCTGACCCCTCACCCTCACCCTAACCCTAACCCTAACCCTAACCCAAACCCAAACCCAAACTCTAACCCTTACCCTTACCATAACCCTAAACCTAACTCTAACCCTAACCCTAACCCTAACCCTAACCCTAATCTTAACCATAAAACTAACCCTAACCCTAATCCTAACCCTAACTCTAATTATAAGCCTAACACTAACCCAAACCATAAAAATTATCCTAACCCTAACCTAACTCTAACCAATAAGATGATACTAATCCTACCTCTCACCCTGCACCTTATTCCTAAACACTACATACTAATGATAAAAATTACCCTAACCCTAAGCCTAACTCTAACCCTAAACCAAAACCATAATCATACATCCTAACTAAAAAATTTATCGTAACCCTAATTATAACCCTAACCGTAACCCTAGCTATTACTCTAAACATTAAGATGATACGAATCCTACCCCTCACCCTACACCATATTCCTAAACTTTATATCATAACACTAACACTAACTCTACCTCTAATCCTAAATGTAAAAATCACCCTAACCCTAACCCTAACTATAGCCCTATATCTAACCTTAACCCTAACCCTAACTCTAAACCTAACCCAAACCCATAACCATACATCCTAACCGTTAAAATCACCCTAACCATAACTCTAACCCTAACCCTAACCCTAACTATAAAAATCACCCTAACCCTAACTATAATCCTATCTCCAACCCTAACCCTAACCGTAACCCAATCTCTAACCCTAAACCTAACTCTAACACTAACCTTAAGTCTAACTCTAACCCTAATCCTTACCCTAATATTAACTATAAAAATTACCCTAACCCTAACCCTATCTCTAACCCTAACCCTAATCCTAATCCTAACGCTAACTCTAATCCTAACCCAAACCCATAACTATACATCCTAATCGTAAATATCACCGTAACCCTAACTATAACCCTAACCCTAACCCTAATTATAACCCTAACCCTTGCTCTAACCATTAAGATGATACTAATCCTACCCCTCACCCTACACCATATTCCTAAATTGTACATCCTAACCCTAATCCTAACCCTAACTCTAACTCTACTTCTAACCCTAATCCTAACTCTAACCCTAACCCAAACCCATACCATGCATCCTTACCGTAAAAAATCATCCTAACTATAACTCTAACCCTAACCCTAACTATAAAAATACCCTAATCCTAACCCTAATCATAACCCTAACACTAACCCTAACTCTAACCCTAACACTAACCCTAACTCTAACCCTAACCCTAACCCATAACCATACATCCTAACCATAAAAATCACCCTAACCCTAACCCTAACCCTAACTCTAACCTTAACCCAAACCCATAATCGTACATCTTAACAATAAAAATCACCCTAACTATAACTCTAACCCTAATCCTAACCCTAAAAATCAGCCTAACTCTAACCTTAACCCTAACCCTAAACCTAACCCTAACTCTAAGCTTAACCCTAACTCTAACCCTAACCCTAACCCTAACTATAAAAATCACCCTAACCCTAACCCTAACCCTAACCCTAACTCTAATCCTAACCCTAAACCTAACCCTAACCCTAAGCCTAACCCTAACCCTAACCATAACTATAACTCTAACCCTAATCCTAATCCTAAAAATCACCCTAACCCTAATTGTAACCCTATCTTAACCCTAACCCTAACTATAATCCTAAACCTAACTCTAACCCTAACCCTAACCCATAACTGTACAACCTAACTGTTACTCTACCCCTAACCCTAACCTAACCCTAGTTCTAACTCTAACTCTAACCCTAATCCTAACTCTAACTCTAACCCAAACCCATGTTGTGCATCCTAACCATAAAAAAACATCCTAATTGTAACTCTAACCCTAACCCTAATCGTAAGAATCACCCTAACCCTAACCCTAATCGTAACCTTATGTCTAACCCTAACAGTAACCCTAACTCTAACCCTGACCCTAACCCTAACCCTAACCATAAAAATCACCCTAATCCTAACCCTAACTATAAAAATCATCCTAACCCTAACCCTAACCCTAACCCTAACCCTAACCCTAACTCTAACCCTAACTATTTATTCCAACCATAAAAAATCACCCTAACCCTAACTCTAACTATAACCATTAATCATAAAATGTCTTCCATGTTGCGCCGCAACTGCTACTAGCTTATATATACTTATATATATAATACACCGAGAGTAATCCTTCTCGAGATGCCTATTTTAATCATCCCTAATCCACATGAAAAATAGGCGCACTCGAGAAGGATTACTCTCGGCGTATTTTATATATATATATATATATATATATGCTAGTTACAATTGTTTTAATCAGTCTAACTGATTGAAAACATGCAAACTAGGAGATCAAGGTCAAGTTGTAAACCTTTGATCATAGAGTTATCATTGTAATACGTGAAACTCATTTAGGTCAAACTCATTGTATAAATAGATATGTAATCTATCAGAACACGTGTGTGATGATGATTGTAGCTGAGGAGCACATCTATGGATCAGACTAAGAGTTTTATGTAGAAGAACAACAAAAGATGAAACATGTTATCAAGAACCTGATTCAAGGCTACCGAGCAGAACATAGGTATTGATCAATCACTATAGGTGATAAATATACATGTAAACTTTAATGGATCTTTATTCAGCAATTCTAGATTGCATATACTCAGGTCAATGAATATTTTTGACTACATTCTAACAAGTGTAGCAAATAGAAGAAACCCTTGAGAAAGGTGGATTTAACAATCCTTTGTAAATCTCTTAATCGAGTGCACAATAAACAGTGTTGCTAAAGCTCTTAATAGAGTAGACCTTAACCAGTCTTTACATAATACTCCTAACAGGGTAGATCATCATAAGTGATCAAAATTGTAAGCCTTAACTGGCCCCTTCCATTCTGCAGATAGTGAAGCTTTGTGAGTTTCATCCCCACTGTAGTTTTTACCTTCGAACAGGGGTTTTCTACGTTACCAAATCTTGTGTCACGTGTCAATACATTTTATGAATGTTTTACATGCTAATTGAATTATGATTTGAAAAAACATACACAAAGATAGAATAACATATATGGTTGGTAATACAATTGATTACTAAAAGAATTAAGGTTAAGTGATAAAAGTTTCAAGGGTACTAATTCACCCATCCCCTCTCAGTACACACCATTCCATTATTTCCAACAATTGGTATCAGAGATAGATCTCTTATTTGGAAAAGTTTAAATACTTAAGAGAAAAGATCATACAATGGAAAGGTATAAGCTAGACAAAAGTATTGAGAATCATAAGTTAGAGATATAGATCTTCTCTAAACAATATAAAGAAGCTAGAATCAAGATGAGACAGTTGCTAGATGAAAGAAAGGTTATGGCATCTCATTGTAATGAAACAAACTATCATGAAGAAGAGATACATGATTTATTTGAGTCTTCAAGATCTACATCTAGCAACACATCAGACACATCTAAAGGAAGCATTACAAACCTAAATGAAATCAATCAACATTTGGATGGACAAGTGAAATCACTGCAAATCGGTCAAGAGACATAGATGGTAAGAATGATTGATGTTATGAACAATTCTAGACAAGCTGAACAAGACAAAACACTAGCAATTGATGACAGGAGGAAGATCACTGAAAAGATACAAGAGAAAGAGTCAGAAATACAAAGACTTACTAAACATCATCATGAGATCACAAATCAGATTATTCTTATGAGTCAGGAGGCAAACCGAATGAACATAGAACTGAATGAAAAATTAGAAGGTATTAGTGAGCTAAGAGAATAAAATGAAAGACTGAAGCATGAAGTAAGAATTCAACAACAACACAATGACGTGATCAAGAGAGCTGAAGAAAGTACCAAAAGGATGGATGCTTTTTTGGATGGACAAAGAAGAGTCAACAACAATACCAGACTAGGGTATATCAAGAATGGAGAATCACCACACCAAGTTGATCCAGAGAATGTCTACACAAATCCAAGACCAAGAAAGCAGTCATGCAATCACCGTGGAAAACCAAGCCACAAATCAAATGTTTACAAGAGAAAAATAAAAGGTATTCCTAAATCCACACCTTCATTCATAAGAAATTGTTATAAATGTAACAAGAAAGGACATAAAGCATATGAATGTAAATCTGAGGTGAAACAACCAAAGAAGGAAACCTACATGGAAAAATACTGTCCTCCTTGAAAATGCATGGGCACACATCTCTTGAATACAGGAAGAAGAAAAATAAAGCATGAAAGCCTAAAGATCAATAAAATGTTTATCAACATTAAAGAGTCGGTAACTCATATGTTTGGGATTACAACACATGGACAAACTGCACAACATGTGGTAGATATGGACACAATGCAACAAACTGCACAACATGTGGTAGATATGGACACATTGCAACAAACTACATGAGAAAATGGATTAGAAAGTCTAGGAGCTGGACTAACCCCGGAATGGAATGCTTACACTATCATAAAGTTGGTCATCAAAGCAAGGACTGTAGAGACTGAGTGACAGAGTCCAGCACTTTTTCCAATCGAAATACCATTGAAGACATCAAGAAGATGAGAAACAAAATGTGGAGGTAAGCTACAAACACTGATGATTCTGGACCAAGCAATGCACTTGGTGACACCTTATCCAATGGATCTAATGACATCACCACCCCCACCTAAGATGAACAAGTAAGTATGGAACTGCACTATACTAAGTTATACTTTACATCAGTTCCATTATACATAGTTAAAATGCCAAATCAGCATGATTAAAGATGCACTATGGTATTACTTGTTATGATTTTGTGAATACAATCTCGTCGGTTAATGCATACCAAAAAGCATTGGTTAACATACAAAAACTAAGTTGTCAAAGCATACCGAGAATCGTCTGTGTATATATGAAAACCAAGTTAATCAATGTAACCCGAGACTTGTTGGTAATCATGTAAAATGCATTGAAGACTTTGCCACTTCCCAAGCATCGTCGGTAAACCTATGAAAGGTCAAGTAAGTTATCACTTACCCCAAGCCAAAATTTTGTGTGTAACCTGAGTAACTCCATCTTCGACACCTGAAAATTTGGTAGAGCATTAATTTTTCCAGTTAGGGCATCATCTATAAATAGGGCGATGTATGAGCTCATTATTCATAAAGAAATTTAGAGTGAAGAAGCATAGGGAAGCAAAGCACAGAGTGACCATATTGCAAAAGTGTTTAACCAACAGATTCACAGCATTGAGATTTTGAAAAAATAGTATCTATAGAATTTTAAGTAAGTAACATCACTGAGCTCACTATTTATTTTACAGAAAGAGCCCTAAATTATTAGAAATGATGGCAACCACTTCAAGAGTTTCAAAGATCAAGAACACCAAAGAGAAGAAGGTTAATCTGATCAGGAACTCCAGTTGTGAAGAACCTAAGTATAAAATCTTTCTAGAGGTTGCTTCTCAACCCGATGACACTGGTGCATTCTCTGACATTCCACTTAGGGTTTTACTAATTGAAGATGTACGTTCCTACATACATTGCAAGATCGCTGACATAGGAGATCTTAAGGTTGATCAAGCTTACAAGAATCTTTGTATAGGAGAAACCATCAAGGAGGAACACAAACACATAGAGGTCAAAGGGCTGACATGTGCTCTAATGTTCCCAAGGGAGTTTAAAACCAAGTGGATTTGGGTAGTGCTGAGAAGAGTGCACAACCAAAAGATGTGGCTAGATGAGCCAAAACCGATCGCCAAAGATGTAATAAATGTTGTGATCGATTATCCTATAATCAACAAGGCCAAGGCTCTCAAACACCCTTCTCATCCTGAGATAGAGAAGATGACATGTGCAGTATGGGATAACAGAGGATTGAAGGTTAACACCATCACCTATCCAGATCTCAAGTTTGGTGCATGTGTACTAGGTTACAAGATATACCAATCCAACAGGTTAAACAACATAGCATGTGGAGTAGTTGAAACTGCTTACAAGATTATAAAGAAGGGTCTACAATTAGATCTATCCGAGCTTCTACTGAAAAAGTTAGATGAAAACATGGGGACAATCAGGTCTACAAATTCCAATTCATGTAAGTTTGAATCACTTTTAATGTGTACATCTTTCTACTTTCAGAACTTCTTTCCATCTATAGGAAATGTCAACTGGGATACCGCCCGACCAGTGACCATACAAATTAGTTAATTCATCAAGTCACTAGGTGATAACTTTGTTTCTGTTATGGATGAATACTTTAGTGGATTTAAGGAAAGAATGCAGAAAATAATGAGGATACCAGAACAACTAGTAGAAAAGTATAAAAATGACATTTGTTTTATGGTGGACACTGACAACACATTTATCAAACCATATGTACTGAGGACAACATGGTTAGCACCACTTGAATATGAAGCCAACATAGATCAAGGCACCAATGCTATTAAAGCATTGATAAATGAACTAGTGGACAAGTCACAACCTATGTTTGTAACCTATGAGGAAGCCAAGGAAAAAATAAAAATAGGATTAGTTGTGAAGAAAATTGATAGAAAGAAAGAGAAAATGGTAAAGATACTGAAGAAAACATTGTCGGTAAATGATGAAGAGTCTGAAAATAAGGATGACACCAAGGGAAAGTCACCCTTCAGTGATGAAGAAGAATTGAGTGACTTTGAATATACAGAGTCTGATGCACCACCACCACCAGCAAAGAAACCAAGGACTAATGTTGAATCAAGGACCAGAAGTCAGACAAATAAAGACACAAGTGCATCACCAGTAAGGAAAGGACAAGTGAGGACTTACAAGAGAAAGCCTCAAACCAGGAAACATGCACCATCAAAAAGAAGAAAGTTCATCAGAAATAAGGAAGACATAGAGGACACCAAAAAAGATTAACAACCAGTTAAGAATAATTTCCCTACCATGATTGATGAGGTATGTGCATCAATAATCAAGGCAAGTTCAATAATAGACCCTAAGATTAGGAAATGGCTAACACTGGATCCCGAGGATTAGAATAAGTTAGAATAGGCAATCATCACAACAATGTGCATATTCAAATATGTACCAATATAGTTTGAAGCTAAAATACCTAAAGAACTTCTCGACAGAATTTCAGCAAGGTGGACATAAGCACTAAAGGAAGAGAAACAAATAGGGGAAAGAGCCCTAGTTTTTGTTATGCCACCCGAATCTAAGATGGAAGAGATTGAAGAAATGATGAAGTGGAATTCCAAAAGGTTCTCACTAAATTTAAGAGCCTACAAAGTGCTAGAGGGAAACCTTATTGATCTTGACAGAAAAAGTGAGGATGAATGGAGAAAAATACTCAAGTTACCCAAAAAGGACACAAGCCCCAAGCGTGTATTGGAACTAACCGACAAGCCACACAATGAAGAAGATCAGGATAAACCAAGCCTAGAGCACATTTTTATAAATGATGGTGAGGATGTCAATGAAGAAGCATTGAACATAGAAGCTAACAAATATATGGATACTACAGATGAAACATTCACCAATAATACTATCATTAATATTACCAGAGAAGATCCTGCATATGAGGTAAAGAAAGATGAAGATGTCAGTGTTGCCACAGACCAAACTGAGGAACAGGACACAATAATAGATACTACTCAAGTAGATATACCAGGACAAATACCACTATTGATACAAGATATCAATATTATCTCAGAGAATGAGAAATCACCTGATAAGGATGCAAGCATACCCAAGGATAAGGGTGAAGAGGAACCGAAAAAACACATCTGATGAGAAGAATACAAATGGAGAACAAAAAGAAAAAGGTGAAGAAAAGAAACAAGGTGATACCACTCCTAAGGATACCAAAGGAGATTCTACAAATAAGGCTAAGTTTGATGTGGAGACGTCCAATCCCAACCAACAACTAGACACCGATCAACAGGATACAGGTATACATACACCAAAGAATTCACCAAGCACATCAGACCAAGCAAAGGAACTTTCTATAGTACTACATACAGGTCCCTCCAAAATTCTATCCAAGAAGAAGAAGAAGAAGAAAAATAATCCAGTTACATTGGATGAAATTATTGAGAAACCAACTTGTGATCTGAGGACGTTGGATCCAGAGGCACTAACAAACTATGCAGAACTATGTAGAAGAAAAGTTATACAAGATAAGCTTAAAAAGGAGACAAAGGACACTTAGGTACTTGAGAAAACAAGGGATATTCTTCAATAGATAGTACCTAATACAAACATTGATCAAAACACATCTATCATTGATCAATTAGCCATTCTTACCGATGCAATCCAATCACAGAATGTAAATGTAGAAAAGGAAATTGAAGAACAAGCAGAGAAAAAGTATCAATATAAATTGACCGGGAAAATCAGCCAAGAAGTGGCAGAGAACAAGGTAAAGCTATCTGAACAAGTAAGTGAGTTAGAACCTGTCATTTCAGAAGAAATCACCTTAGTTAAAAATTTAAGCACATTAGAGAAATTCACTAAGGAGAATAGTTAAAAGATTGCACAAATAGATGTAGATCTTACTTCTAGTGCTCAAAGTCTCTCAACAACTAAAAATGCAGTACAATTGCATTATGAAAAGGAAATGGAAGAAAAGAAGTTGAGACTTCAGATTCAAGAGGCAGAATCAAAATTTAGGGATGAGGTAA
Organism: Thuja plicata; assembly: GCA_018584345.1. Classification (NCBI taxonomy): domain Eukaryota; kingdom Viridiplantae; phylum Streptophyta; class Pinopsida; order Cupressales; family Cupressaceae; genus Thuja; species Thuja plicata. The sequence continues at coordinate 2,795,534 of MU226793.1, forward strand.
CCGAGATACAAGCTCTACTGCTACCCAATCTTACACTACTGCAACAACATATGACAATGAAAAGGCAATTAATTGCCACCCCTAAGATGTTTGTCAATGAAAACATAAAAAAATATGCACACAAGGATCACATTGGAGGACATGGCTCTAGAACACCTTCAGGAGAAATGGGAGAAGATGATGGAAGACATGAACAACTCTTATTCCCACATTTTTGAAAATTTGTAAGTGATTACACCTTTGCCCTTACTATCAAAAAAGGGCGAAAATGATATGATACACGGGGATACAAGGGGAAAATGATATGAATAGATGGGAAAATGATATGATAAACATGATAACGTGAAAAGGGAGAATAGTATAAAGGTAAGTGTACATACATATACTTATACTATACCGACATATACATAAGGCGAGTCATAATGACAAGGTGAACACATGGTGTACAATACTAAACATTTTTTTATTTTGCACATATCAGTTTTTGATACTAATGTCAAAGGGGGAGATTGAAGAAATATTTTTCAATTAGTATGCAAAGGAAAACAGTTCTGAAACTGTCGATAACACCAATACCGAAAGATAGGTTTAGTGCAACTCGACATACAAGGTCAAGGGAGCTCGATGACATAGTGCAACCTAAAAATGTTACAAAGAGGAACCCGACAGAGAAAACCCGACAGAGGAACCCGACAAGAAGATTACATTGTAACCTGATAGAACAAATGATAGAGGAACCCGACAAACTACAGAGCAACCCGAGCACCAATCTACCGAGAGATAGTTAGAATTCTGAGAAATGTGGATTTGACTTCCACGTCAAATAAAACACTTTTATTTTATATTTAGCTTTTTGAATATATTTAAATCCATTTCTTAAGGGACAAGAAATATAATTATAATTGTTTTAATCAGTCTAACTAACTGAAAACATGCAAACTAGGAGTTCAAGTCAAGTTATAAATGTTCAATCATAGAGTTATAATTGTAATACATGAAACTCATTTAGGTCAAACTCATTGTATAAATAGATATGTAGTCAATCAGAACACATGTGTGTGATGATGATTGTAGCCGAGGAGCACATCTATGGATCAAACTGAGGGTTTTATGAAGAAGAATAGCAAAAGATGAAACAAGTTATCAAGAACCAGATTCAAGGCTACCGAGTAGAACATAGGTATTGATCAATCACTATAGGTGATAAATATACATGTAATCTTCAATGGATCTGTATTCAACAATTCTAGATTTCATATACTTAGGTCAATGAATATTTTTGACTACATTCTTACAAGTGTAGCAAAGAGAAGAAATCCTTGAGAAAGGTGGATTTAACAATCCTTTGTAAATCTCTTAACTGAGTGCAAACTAAACAGTGTTGCTAAAGGTCTTAATAGAGTATACCTTAACTAGTCTCTACATAATACTCCTAATAGGGTAGATCATCAGAAGTGATCAAAATTGTAAGCCTTAACCGACCCCTTCCATTCTGCAGATAGTGAAGTTTTGTGGGTTACATCCCCACCGCAATTTTTACTTTCTAACAGGGGTTTTCCGCGTTGCCAAATCTTGTGTCATGTGTCAATACATTCCATGAATGTTTCTATGAATGTTTTACATGCTAATTGAATTATGATTTGATATAACATACACAAAGATAGAATAGCATTTATGGTTGGTAATATAATTGATTACTAAAAGGATTAAGGTTAAGTGATAAAAGTTTTAAGGGTATTGATTCACCCCTCCCCTCTTAGTAGACACCATTCCATTAGTTCCAACAGAAAGTACATAGTCCATAGGTTTAGAAGAACCATTAAGGGTATTGATTGTCTGATGCTCCAAGAAGTCAAAGCTAATAAGTTCTATCTTGACATCTCTCTCAAGTGCATCTCGAGAGAAGCTACTGCATTCTCCACTTCACACAACATGGGAAAGGAGGTATCTCCATCCTCCTTAGTCCCCAGTGGGTTAAACAAGTACTAAAGTGGGGCATCTCACCTTGTAACAAAGCAGTCTGGCTTATTCTTGAGGATAATATATTCAAATTTGGTATATGTTAAATATATGCCCCTAATGACTATAGGGAAAGGATAAAACTATGGAAGTGGCTCTTTTTGCTTAAAGACATCCCTTGGATTATGGGGGAGACTTCAATATGGTTGTTAACCCTCAAGAAAAGTTAGGGGGAAATAAATTGGATTGGAAAGGCAATGAACAATTCTTCTGGAACAAATTCCTAAACAAACACAAGCTCATTGATCCCTTAAGTGGCTGCAAAGATGACTATAAAGACATATGGTACACCTAGTGCAACTACTAGCATAATAACAAAAGAATCTACTCTAGATTGGACCGATTCTAGTTTACTCAGGAAGCCCTTAAATGTCATAAAGATGAGGTGGGTAGAGTTTTCAGATTCATCCCCTTAACACTCTCTGACCACCACCCAATCAGTTCCAGATTCCTATCCTCTGGACTCATCCCTAAGAGAAGCTCAAGACATTACTCCTTTTTCCTCAACACCTCCCTTCTAGATGATCTAGGAATGGATAATTCTATCCTCTTGATTAAGTGGTTCAATGAAAATTTGGCTAGACACTCTTGTGCAAGAGATAAGTGGGTCTAGAACATCACCAGTTGGAGGTCCCTCTTTAAAACTGCAAGAGGCAAGAAAGCCAGAGATGCTAGATGGACTGAAGGTGCCCTGTAGGAAGAACTTGACCTACAAATCAATCCCTCATCAGAAGAACTCATTTGAAAGATTTCTAGTACAAAGGATGAACTAAGGAGAATCCAAAATTAAAAACTCAAGGGCATAAAGATTAGAGCCAAATCCAACTGGACGGAACATGGTGATAGAGGGTCCAAATTTTTCTTTAACCTTCTCAAATAGAAGAAGAAAGTAGCATTGAGGAAATCTAGTTTGAAGGAGACAAAGTCACTAATTAGGAACAAATTCTCCTCTCCTTCAAAAATTTCTACCACACACTCTTCACATCTGAAGATAGTGGTCCTGAGATGTCAGAAGCTAGATCCAAAATTAGTCAAGTGATCCCCAGGAAAGTTAGTGAGGAGGACTCTACTTTACTCATCTTACCTATTAAATTGGATGAGATAAAGGATTCCATTACTCAGATGGCTCTAGGGAAGGCCCCTGGACTAGATGGGATCCCAGTGGAATTCTATAAGAGGAATATAGATTGGATTTCTCACGACCTAATGGAGGTTTATAGTGAAGCCTTCTAGCAAGGAGCATTGGGGAAAGACATCAATTATGGCTTAATTAAATTTATCCCCAAAGAAGGAGATAAATCTATGCTTAAAAACTGGAGACCTATAACTCTTATTAACACCTCATATAAAATCATTGCCAAAGTTCTCGCTACTAGACTCAAAAACTTGCTTCCCAAAATTATTGATTACAACCAGACATGTTTTGTTAAAGGTAAATATATACTAGAAAATGTGGTTACTTGCTGGGAAGCCATGGAATGTGCTAGAGAAACAAACCAGCAGTCATCCATGCTCCTTCTAGACTATGAAAAAACATATCACAGAATTGAATGCGATTTCATCTACATGATGATGAGCTCTTTAGGCTTTCCCAACTACTTTATTAACGTGGTTAAAACTTTAATGAATGGAGCCCTTGCTACGGTGGAAATAAATGGAAGGAGATCATAAAGTTTTGTTCTATTTAGATCAATAAGACAAGGGTGCCCACTAGCTCCTTCCCTCTTTGTCATTGCCGCTGAAGCAGTAGGCCACCTAATTACAGACAATTCTATCATACCCAGAGTCAGGGGAATTTAGATTCCTGAAGGTAAAGAGATATTGAACATTTAGTTTGCAGATGATACTGCCCTATTGCTAAAACTAGAACCAGACAATCTATCACACCTCTTAGATAAATTCAACTTGTTTTGTTCTGCCTCAGGCATCAAAATCTCAATAGAGAAATCACTATTTCTGGGATGGTCTCCTGAACCCCCTAACTAGCTCTCTTAGTGGAACTTCAGATGGGAAGGGCCAAAATTTATGATCAATTACCTTGGCATCCCCTTCTCCTTCAATCCTAACCTTAAATTCATGTGGGAGTGGGTAAAAAAAAAGTGGCTAAAAAGCTTGGCAAACGGAATAACCAATATCTTTCCTTGGCTGGCAGAGTTCAAGTGTGTCAAAAAATCACGTCCTCCTACACTCTCTACTTCTCCTCCACTTGATTGTTCTATCAGTACCAATTCAACCACCTCCAGAAGGTTATCAGGGACTATCTTTGATCAGATGGTAGATGTAAAAAAAAATAGGGCATGCAGTGAAGTGGGAGTGGTGCACCAATAACAAGAACCAGTGGGGTTTAGGGCTTAAGGACCTCAGAATTCAAGGCATCTCACTAGAAACTAAATGGATATCTAAAGCCTTGGAGGGTGATGAACCTTGGAAAGCCCTTATCAGAAGTAATATAGCAAGAGGCTACCCCAAGAAAGGTAAGCTCTGGAGGAACCTATCTATGAATGACATCATAGTAGGATAAATCGATTTCACCGTACAAGGCTCAGTGGTCTTCAGATCTATTTGGAAAGCCTACAATGTTGTCAAGCACCTTATAAAAAACAACAATATGTTTCATTGTCATGGTAGGATTTGTGGAAACAGATCCATTTGGTGGAATCTCACCATCAGAGACAAACCTCTGGCACTACTTCAGGAATTCTCAGCCAGAAAGTGGAATGAGATAGGCATTTCATACCTTGCAAACATTTTTTTAGAATGACCAACTTGTAGAATATAAGGATATTAAAAATAGGCTTGGGCTCCCCAACTCACAATTTAGGACCCACTCTGTTGTCAAGGACTCTTGTGCTGATCTATTCCTCCATAAGTAGTTGTATGTCAATAGTGACTGCCACCTTTAATTCAGATGGTCTGATGGGACCTTGAACACTAAAACCAGCACCAAATTGATCTATGACCTCCTCACCAAAGACGCCTCCATCTTTCCCCACCTAAACTCATGTTGGAACCTCAATCTTGAGCCTAACAGATGGTCTAAAATTCTCTATAACCTTTGGTCATCCCTCTCTGAGCCTAAAATCAAGTGCTTCATGTGGCGGCTTCTCCTGCATAGGTTTCCTTTTAGACTGCTTAATGGTGAGCCCAATGTCTGCTCCTTCTATCACTAGTGTTTAGAAACTCTTTGGATTCCCCAAACATTATGCAACCTCTGTTGTGGATAGTATCTGTGGGCATATTGATGGTTTGAAACACCCTTTTAATAGCTTTTTTGTAATTCTTTCTTCTTTAATTATGTGGAACATATGGAAAAAGAGGAATGATAATGTGTTTGGTGGTAATCTTAGAAGCCTTACTAAGTCTCTTAAGAGAATCATATTCCATGACATTGTTGTGCAGGTCACTATTGTGATAAAGTTCAAGAAGAAAAAGATGGAAGACCTATTCAAGGATGGCATGGTCAGATTGGGAGCATGGGAGGTCTCCCGTGGGTACACTTGGATAGACGAATCACAAGAACTGGCCCCCTTCAGAGCTGCCCTTCACAATTTCATGGAAGAAGTTGAAACCCTAAACCACAAAGAGAGACCAATCATCAATGTTGTTCCACTCAATGACATTCTACTTCCAGAAGTTCTTGTTGCCATACCCCTGGCTCACCCATATGAACAACATATCAGAAAGGATGAGGTGCTCAAATGGATGGAAGGCCATCAAGGCTGGGTAGCATGGGTACCCCTCAAGGAAGAAGATGTCATATGATGTTGTCTTTTAATGCAACCTTTTTGATTAACCATTTTGTATAATCCATAACTTAGACAGTTTTTATTTCTGCTACTCTAATCATGTCAGTCAGGTGTTGCTGAACATTTATATAGGTTAATTACCGTTCATATATGTTTGGTAACTAGGTAAAGCTTGAC
>MU226793.1:2801528-2818903 GCA_018584345.1 Thuja plicata
TATATATATATATATATATATTACTAATAATAATAAATCAATCAATGTAATATTTAAAATAAATTATCTAAATCTAATCAATCTAATTATTTTAAACAAATTATCTAAATCTAATGTTTAAATAAATTATCTAAATCTAAGATTGAAATCACTAAATCTAATTAAAGACTAAAAAAAATTAGATAAAAAAATTTAAAGCGACTAAATTCAACTGTAAAATAAATATGTAAAATATTTATATCAATTCCTAAACTAACAATTTTAATAACCAAATATTAGTTATAAATAATAAAACATAATATAATTTATTTTTCCTATTAATAAATAAAAATTAATTAAAATAAATTTTTTTTTAAGTTATTCATAAAACAAACTAATTATATCCTTAACTTAAAAAAATTAACAAACTAAGAATTCCACATGATTTCTAAATTAATAAAAAAAACTTATCTTTTAACAATAATCATAAAATAATTTATTTAAACCTATATCTTTATTTTGGTATCTATTCTAATATTCCTAAAAAACAAACTTACCAACCAGTTTAAAAAAAAAGTGAATGAAATGTGACTTCTTACCTCAAAACATAAAATATGATTCATTAACCAATATAAAATTAAAGAATAAATGAATCACTTTATTTGTAAGAATAAAATTAATATTAACAGCTGTTATAATTAAAAAATCCTGGAAAAGCATTGACAAACTTTGAGTTACATTTCACGAACAACAAAATTATAGGACTGAATTTCACATGCAGATGGATTTTGAAGAAAAGAGAAAAATTTTCAATCTTCATCACATACATTTATTTCCCAAATCATGCATAGCAACATAATTACATCTTCAGGTTTGTAAGGAAATGTCTTTAATGCATGCTTGGGTGAATCCAAGATATCCTATAATTATTGATTTGGTGTTTTAATCTTAACGCTTAAGCTACAGCTTCAGCTACAGCTACAGGTTGCAATTTATTCATGTTTTATAAGCATATGTGGCTCTCCCTCTTCCAATTCGGCCGCTCTTTCCACTTCTATTTTTTAAATTTTGAATGACATGCATTTGTAACTTTATCCATTTGGCAATCAGAAAGTTTGAGCATTACTAATTAAATTCGGCAATAGTCATATTTCATATGCCACTTCAATTACTATTTGAGCATTAAATTCAGTAATTACCATAAAAAAGACCAAAAATGTTAAAAAGACTAACAATTAAATTGTAAAAAATAAAAAAAATTAATTGTGCATTGGAGTTTCAGGGATTTTTTTAAATTTAATTTGATTGGGGCACGAGGCCACCACCCCCCGACACCCCTACTACAAGACATGTGGCAGCAGGGACAGGTTGGCTATCGCTGCACGCTGTGCAACATATGCTACTAATGGTGGCAGGCAGCCTGCCAAGGCCGCTACGACTCACTAGACGGGGACCTGTCGGGATTCCCCTGCGGGGTCCCACTAGTAGGGCCCCTGCTCCCCCCACGTTGTGGGGTTTAATATTTTTTTAAATCTTATTTTTAGTTTTTTTGCATTGTATGTTGTTTTAAATTTTTTTTTTAAAATATTATAAAAAACGTAGAATATGAATTTTTTTTTTAAATTTTTAGGTTTTATTAATGTCATTTTATTTTTGAGAAATATAACCGATATCCAATCTTTTTTATGTACACGACATATTTCTTAGAATATGTTGTGTTGGTATCCAACCCTTTCTCCCATTGTAAGAATGCCTCTCGGCGTAATTAATGCTATGCCCAGGGATTCTAACTAAATCTAGTTTGTGGTATACCAGATTCCATTGTCTGTTATGACAATATTTTGTTTGTGATATTGCTATTAGAATTCAGCTATGTAGCTTTTGAATCAAAATTCATTTATCTACATTTCATGAGTAGTGGTTCACAAAATCCACATGTCATGAGAATGAAGGGTTAAGCCCATCTTGAATTGGAGTAGTACTGGGATGGGTGACCTCAGCAGAAGGTCAAATTGTGTGTTAAGTGTTCCTTTCATTCTTGCAAGATATGAGTTCTAGTGAACCACTACTTATGAAATATTGGTCAATAAGTTTGATTCATAAACTATATAGAATTTTGATATCAATATCACAATTTGACTTGTTATAGAAAATATCTCTAAAAGGAAATACAAGAGCAAGAGAAAAAATAAATCCAAGTAAGTTTATAGATTGAAGTAATGTTACCATGCAAAATGAATAACTTGTGAGAAAATACCCAAAGCTTGAAGATGAGACACAAGAGATTTTAAAATGGAAAAAGAAAAGAAAAAGCCCTTGTGAATTATGAATGAAGGCAATGCTTGAGAGAGAGAGAGAGAGAGAGAGAGAGAGAGAGAGCTCATTACAATAAACTCATTCAAGAATAAATGAGATGAGAAGAATATCTTAAATAGAGATGAGAAGAGGAGTTACAAAGTAACTTACAAATCTATGAATGAAACCATTCATAATGTATGTGCAATGTATCAACATCCTCTTAAGGAGGATAATCTAAAATTCCTTAATAAATGAATAAAAAGAAATGACATGTCCTAACACATGTACTAGAGGAAAAATTACATGTAGGGATTCCAAAGGAATATGATGTAGAGTGCACAACAGGAGGCTACCAAGTATCAGTAAACCTTTGGTTCACTCGTCACATATAAGAACATTTGGCCAACACTGATCTGCTCAGCAATCACTGGCACTCGACAATAACTGCAACTCGACACTTACTGACACTCGACAATAATTGCAACTTGGAACTTACTGGCAGAATGAACAATCCAGAACCCTTCAACCTTGGTCTAGGCACACTCCAAATCCACACTCCTTTGAATAGGATTGATATCTACTTGCCTATAAGGTCTAGACACTCTTCTTACCCCAAATCAACACCCAAGGTTATGAAACAAATCTCTTCAAATTATGTCTCAGGGATACTTTCCCTAAAATCCAACCAAAGTGTGAAAATCTTCACCAGTGGCTTCACACAATCAATCCAATGATTTGTACACCCTACTAGGGTCTTATGGACAAAGAACCATCCAATGGATCGGTTCATACACACTCACAAACACCCAAGCACACACTGTCCTCTAATTCCTTGTAGCCCTTTCCAAGGGGCTTCTCTTGCACAACTTTGGACTATGAATGGAACAAAACAAAAGGTGGTTGTTTTTTAGACACCCATTATGAAGTTATTACAATCCCCAAAGACCTAGAGCCCCACTCTACTCCAACACCACTAAACCCTCACAAAGCACACAGACCCAATTGGCCAAATTAGGCTTGGTTTACAAAGCATGTGGTCTATGATGGGTACACAAAATGAATGCAGGGGTTTGGAAACCTTCTACTAACTCCAAATGACCTAAATCAACCATTCAATTGATCCCTTCAATCAAATACTGCATCTGTTCATTACTGTTCCTATCAGACTGGCTAAATACATTGAGATATTTAGCCTAGGGCTTGATGCTAAAAGGACCAGAACACCAGATCTCAAGTAGATCCTTAGGAATCATTAATGATACATCCCTAACCTACATTTTCCAAGAGGCCATGGATTTCCACTAGAGAAATGACAAGTTAGGGTTCCATTTGTGTGACAGGTCAAGAATTGATGCCCTACAAAATTGCTTTCACCAAATCGTATGCAAATTTTAAATCTATAAATATAATTGAACTAAAATCAAATGTTTTGAAAACTAGACTCATAGGGCTATCAAATCATGGCATTAAATTCACTCACCTAATCCATACACAAAGAAATTGGTTAAGAAATCTGGTTCCTTTTATTCAAACTTGCATCAAAATTGCTTCTAGAATTTCCAACACTTCCAACCTCTATTGAAGAGGCTTGGATATGCTTAAATATATTCAAGACATAGTTCCAACCAATCATGAAAGTTTATGTCCATTGGTAACCACATTTTGAACTTCTCGAGCAACTTTTTGAAAAGTTGCTCGAGCAATTTTGACAACTTTTTAGCAACATTGCATCATTGTTGCATTTTACACTTTTTGATTCCACAATGACATCCATTGGATTCCTATGACCAAAAAATGATCCAATATGACCAAAATCATACAAATTCCTTGGATATAACACCAAAACAATCCACATCCCTAAAACACCTATTGACGCCTTTCAAAATTCAACAAAGGATCCAAGTGGACTAAGGTGTCCTAAGGTTTATAGATGCACCTTAGGGACCCTTGAACACACAAATGGATCAAGACATGAGTTGGAGGATCACAAGGATCAATCATTATTACAATGTAAATGAAATCAACTTGAATCAACTGGATAAGCTCTGGGTGCCTTGCACCATACTTCTCAAGACAAAATGAACTCAAGTCTCTTGAGTTGGAAAGTCTTCAAGTTGAAATCCTATTTTTTGAATATCTTCATGGGTCATCTAGGTAGCATCCTCCATAGGTTGATGTTTCCACTTTACCAAGTACTCGTAGTAAGTGGTTCTCCTAGTTTTCTTGCTCTCTCTTTTGTCTAAAATGTTTTCAATCTCAGGAGGTTTTGATGTGGGTAGATCGGTCAATTCTTTGTCCAGGGAAGGATCTGAATTACCGGCAACATAATCATCACTAAAAAGACCTTTATAAGCATACATGTCAGCAATATTAAAAATATGAGATAGACCAATATGAGATGGAAAATCAATCTTGTAAGTGTTGTTGCCACACTTCTTCAATATTTTGAAAAGACCAACCTTTTTCATCATGAGTTTAGTGTATTTTTCCTTGGGTAACCTTTCTTTCTTAAGGTGAATCATCACCATATCTCCCACTTTGAATTGAAAATCCCTCCTCTTTATTGTCTGCGTGCTCTTTATAATTTTCCGTGGTATGTTGCAACTTTGTCTACACTTGTTCACGGATATCCTTCATTACTTCTACAAAGTCCTCTGCTAATGCACTTCTCTTCTCCATATCCTTCACATCTCTGAGTTCTAACACACCTCTAGGGTGAAAACCATGTACACAATCTGGAAAGGAGTCAAATCAGTACACCTATTGACTAAATCATTGTAAGAGAATTCTGCTTCGGCAAGTATAGAATCCCAAGTGACTCCATGTTCTTGAGTTAAACATCTCAAAAGTTTCCCAAGAGACCTATTGATCACTTATATCTGACCATCAGACTATTGATGATATGTAGATGATAGAGACACATTTGTTCCCAACTTTCTCTATAATGTTCTCCAAAAATGTCCCAAAAACTTAGGGTCTCTATCAGATATAATGGACAAGGGTAAGCCATCAAGTCTAACAACTTCCTTAAAGAATAACCTTGCTATGTGTGATCCATTATGAGTTGTTCTACATGGTATAAAGTGTGCCATTTTAGAAAATCTATCTGCTACCACATAGATACTGTCAAATGCAGATTTGGTCTTAGGTAGTCCTAGGACAAAGTCCATACTTACTGAATCCCATAGCTTTGAAGGGATAGGCAGTGGAGTATACAATCTTTAATTTGATGTGTGACCCTTGGATTGTTGACAAACCAAACAACTCTCCACAAATATTTTAACGTTTGTCTGCAACTTGAGCCAATGATAGAATCTCTTGACAAGTTCTAGTGTTTTATCCACTCCAAAGTGCTCTGCTAAACTTTTACAATGCTTCTCCTTGACGATTTTCTCCCTAATGGATCCTTTTGGCACACATAATAGACTGACTTTGAAAAGTAATCCATCCTACACAAGGATCTTTAAGAAATTAGTGTGATATCTCTTTGTCATCTCAATACACACCTGATAAGCTTCCTTGAAGTCATCATCTGTGGCATACATGTCCTTCATAGCATGAACCCCAAAACTTTCTAACTGAATAGCTCAAGAATGGCTAAATATATCATACTAAGAGCATCAACAACCTTATTCACAATCCCTGTCTTATGTTAGATAGTAAAGGTGTAAGATTGCAAAAATTCCATCCATTTCACATGTCTATGGTTAAGTTTCTCTTGACTATTCAGAAAACTAAGAGCATGATTGTTAGTAAAAACAATGATTTCTTTGGACGAAAAAAAATGCCTCCATTTCCTTAGTGACTATACCATTGCATAAAGTTCAAGATCATAGGTTGAATATCTCTACTTAGCTTCATTCAATTTCTCACTGAAGAAGGAAACATGTCTCCCTTCTTGGCTGAACACCCCACCAATATCCTTGTAGCTTGCATCAAATTCCACCGTGAGGACTTTGTGAAAGTCTGGCAGAACCAAGATGGGTTTCTCTACAATATTTTTCTTCAGAAACTCAAAAGATTCATTAGCTTCATTAGTCCATATAAATGTGCATTTTCTTCCACCTTTAATAATATTGATGATAGGAGTACATATGCCACTGAAATTTGTGATAAAATTCCTATAGAAACTACATAAAACATGAATTTTTTTTACCTCTGAAGCAGTAGTAGGAGGTGGCCAATTGAGGATGACTTCAACCTTAGACAGAACCATCTTGATGCTATTCTTGGATATTACAAAACCTAAGAATACAATCTCTCCTTGAAGGAACACACACTTCTCTAAATTAATCTTCAACTATTCCTCATGGAGGTTCTTCAATACCATGTCCAAATGCTTGAGATGTTCATCCTTGTTCCTGCTAAAAATCAGAATATCATCAAGATATACAACAACAAACTTAATGAGAAAAGGCTTTAAGACTTCATTCATAAGCCTCATAAAAGTGCTTGGAGCATTTGAGAGACCAAAAGGCATTACAAGCCACTCATAAAGACCCTCTATGATCTTGAAATATGTTTTCTACTCATCTCCACCTCTGATCCTTATCTGATGGTAACCACTTTTTAGATCCACTTTGGAGTAATAGATTGCACCCCCTAAAAAATCCATTAGATCCTCTATTCTAGGCATAGGAAACCTATATCTGATAGTTATCCTATTGATTTCCCTAGAATCCGGTGATAGTACTGTAGGGACTGCACAAGGACTTACACTCTTCCTAATGAGCCATTTAGATAATAATTCCTCAATCTATCTTGCTATTTCTTGATTCTATTCAAGGGTCATTTTGTATGCTGCCTTATTTGGAAGGGTGGCCCCTGGTATGAGGTCTATGTAATGAATCACTTCCCTATGAGGTGGTAAATTCTCTAGTGTACTTTATGAAATCAGATCCTTATACTGATCCAACACTGCTTTAACCTCTTTAGGACCTACATCTTTGCTAGTGGCTTTGACCTTTGGTTCCTTTAGGGTTGTCTTTTGGGGTCTCACAACTAAAGAGAAACAAGGTGTATCCTTTTCCTTCAATACCTTCATGAATTCTTTCTCCCCAACACATAAGAGACTACTAACCACATGCTTTTCCTTCCCATCATTAGGAAGTGGATTCATAACATATTCAACACCTCCTTTGGTTATTGTATACACATTAGTTTTCCCATCATGTTTTGCATTCACATCAAATTTTAAGGGCCATCCTAACAATAAGTGACATGCATCCATCTCAGTGATATCACACAAAATTATGTCTACATATTCTCCTATATTGAATTCTACCCAAACTTGTTCACAAATGAGGGTTTGTTTATCTTTTTTCAACCATGAGGCTCTATAAGGGAATGGATGAGGGATTATTTATAACTTTAATTTATCAACCAAATCTCTAGATACAATATTATCAGTGGATCCAGAGTCTACAATAACTTTGCATAAATTTAGATAAGGTAAATAGAGATTAAATTAAAATAATTTTAATTTAATCAAAGTTTAGAAGAATATTAGTTGGTGGAGGAATAAAATAAATCAAATTTATTTTACAATAAGAGATGGAAGGATACTATATTAAATTTAATTTAATATATTATAGTATTTAAATAGAATTTAAATACAAGAGGGAAAATGGATTTATTTAATTAAATTAAATTTAATTAAATAAATAGAGGAATATAAAAATATAGTTAATTAATTAAAAATAGCTATAATGTTAAGGGAAAATATTAATAAAAATTAATATTGAGTGGGAATGGACAAATTTAAGTGTCTACATTTTGGCCCTCTTTGATGCGGTGTCAAAATTTAGCATCGCATCAAAGAAAAGAAAATGAGAGAAGAGGATGTGCCCCCTCGAGAAAATTGGCCAAAATGGATAACTTGGACAAATTTCTCGAAAAGGAGAAATTAGGACAAAAAAGAAAGAAGAAAGGTAAAAAAAGAGTCCACTAAAAGACCCTTTATAAAAGGGCAAAAGGGGACCATAAAAGGTCATTTGCACCAAGAAGAAAAGAGAAATGGCTAACTTGAGAGATAAACAACAACTGGGGGAACGAGTTTGATCCTACAGATATCTAGCCGAAATGGGGGAACCGGTGAGTTTGAAAACCCACTAAATTAATTTAGTGTTTGAATTAGTTTTTTAATTTTTAAAATTTTTTAACCCATGTTAAAAAAAGAAGGGAGGGAAAAAAAACCTAGCCGCCTGTTCAAAACAGGCAGCTCTGCCATGCAGCCGCCCGTCTGCAGACGGGTAGCTCCACCGCGCGGGGCAGCGGGCGTAGCCACCACCCGGGGATGGGCGGCTCCACCGCGTGGCGGCGAGCACAGCCGCCCGTCGAAAGACGGGCGGCCCCGCTGCGCGGGCGGCCCCGCAGCAGACAGGTGACTCTGCCCTGCGGTCGGCGGTGCAGCCGCCTGTCCATAGATGGGCGGCCCTGTCGCGCGGGCGGAAAGCGTAGCCGCTCGTCCAGCTCTGTCGCACGGGCGGCGAGCGCAGCCGACGAGCGGCTCCACCCTGCGGTCGGTGACGCAATCACCCGTCCATAGACGGACGGCCCCGCCACGCGGGCGACAGGCGTAGCCGCCCGCCTATAGACCGGCGGCTTCGCACTGCGGGCGCAGCTGCTCGTCCAGGGATGGGTGGCTCCGCCGCGCATGCCCGCGTCTATAGATGGGTGGCGGGCGTAGCCGCCCATCCGCGGATGGGCGGCAGGCGTGCGGGTGGGGGGGCGCATCCACCTCTCTATAGACGAGCGGCACTGCTGTTGGTGGCGAGGGACGCGACTACCTATCAAGAGAGAGTGGCCAGACAACGCGGGAAGGGGATAAGGCATGCTATTAAAAAACAAGTGCTAGTAATAGGTTAACAGGAAATAAAATCTCCCAGGATTTAAAAACTAGGATTTATGTTAGATCAAAAATTGACCAAGTTTATTGGTTGTAGGAACTCAACCATGTGATTAGGTCGAAGGAGCGGTGGGCTGACATGATGGAGCTAAAGGAGGAGCTGACACCAACTGAGTGGGGGCACGTCACATTGTGTGGACTACACCATGTCCATGAGTGGCCCCAACTGAGAGCGCATAATGCGCTCCTGACAGCATTGATTGAGAGATGGCACTCAAATACATCGATTTTTCATCTACCGACATGGGAGGCAACGGTGACACTGCTAGACATCTGGAGGATACTGCGGGTGCCGATTAGGGGAGTTATCCCTGAGTACCAGGTGGAGGGAGTGGAGGCTTACTTGGAGGCGAGCTTCAAGAGACAGGTGGATGAGCTACCAATATCATGGCAGTGGCTATCATGGCGAGGGGGACTACAGGCAGGATTACCTTGACTGGCATTGTAATTGGTAGGAATGATAGGAGGGAGAGTGATGCCAAATCACTCGGGACACGATTTTTTGATTGGATGGGCTAGAGTGCTGAGCCGGATGCTGGAGGAGGAGGAGGGCATAGTGTACTGTTGGGGGTACACAATTTTGGCACAGGTATACTACGATCTGCACATGTGTGTTTATCGTAATCAGAGGACTATAGGACTAGGTATGACACTGCTGCTAGTCTGGGCATGGAAGCACATCGCAATAGTCAGACCAATGCGAGGAGGGGGAGAAACAATGATATGAGCTGTATGCATGTCGCTACAGGGCACCATTGACTTATGGAGATGTGAGATCAGTGGAGCTATGGCGGAGGCGATTGGATGAGATGATGTTCTTTGAGTGGATGCCATACAGGGGCTGCAAGGCATGGGGATATTGGGATGAGCAGCGCGGAGCAGAGGATGGGAGTCTAGATGGGGAGTTTTTAGGCTATATGTAGACAGATTGTTGGTTGATTGGCAGGGAAACATTTCAGATATCCCAGTACATGCCATCTCGAGTCCGTAGATAGTTTGGGATCATACAAGATGTAGTACCAGACAGCTATCCTCATCCTCTTATTTATAGAGAGGTAGGATCATTATGGGGGATAGGGGTGGATATACAACTGGCCAGAGTGAGATGGAGAGGGATGCAGGTAGTACCATGGATAGTGGCACAGGCACAGGTAGCAGATGTAGGTATTACTATGGAGTATGGTCAGTGGTGGGATAGGCATAGGCCAGTGAGATTGACCAAGCCAGGAGATAAAGAGGAGTTAGAGAGTGAGTCAGAGTCAGATGATGGGGGTGCAGAGGGAGATGGGGATGAGGAGGGAGATGATGACAGTGATGGTGGGGAGGATAGAGGAGTGCTGATGCCAGCGGTAAAGAGGATCAGATTATTTCAGTCCATAGAGCAGAGGAGAGGAGTGGTCCAGAAGCCAACCGAGGGAGGCCCACCATAGGTACGGAGAGGATCAGGATCAAGGGCACCAGAGAGGGGACATGGATAGGGAGATGAGCCAGCACAGGGGGACCTCTAGATGATTGGATGCAGGAAGATGAGGGTAGGGGACCAGAGGATGATCAGATGACCATCCTTTAGGCAGAGATGGCACGGCTACGGGTACTAGCAGCATCAGAGAGAGAGAGCGAGCGGATAGTACACAGAGAGCCTTAGAGATATTACAGGCCCGAGTGGATTCATGAGAGTTCACCATAGTTGAGACTCATATGGGGGGAGCAGCTCAGTAGGAGACAGATGAGTTGAAACAATAGGTACAGGTTTTGATAGGTGACAGTGATCATTGGCGGAGGATGGCAGACAGGTATAGGGGGGAGAGAGAGATTTCCCTACAGGTGGCCTCAGGACAGGGGGCCTTACAGCTAGCATAGGAGGTCATTGCGGCCAGCAGATGAGAGGTCAAAATAGTCAAGGAGAGGGAGTACTACATACGAATGTATCAGGAGGCAGTCCCAGCAGATCAGAGGGCTCCTGAGTATACTGGGAGGGGTATGAGTCGTAGCCAGACGACAGGGGGAGGTGCATCACAGGCATCAGTAGTGATGCGACCACCACGGGACAGAGGGGATGACAGCGCCAGGGGGGAAGGTGCCTAGCTACATGAGGGTCTACCCTTGGGTACACATTGATACATTTTTTTGTAGTTTTTTATGACATGAGATGATATGTATAGCGACACTTAGGTGCTCATGTATTCTAGATATATACTTTATGATGTACTTATTCGATGAACTTGATGTACTTTGTCTATGCTGATGACACTACATGTATGACACTTTATGCATATTTATATGATGATGCAGTACTTATCTTGATGATGGCTATATGATGTACTATGTGTGATTATGTTTTATGCAGATGTTGTTATATTATGAATGTATGCGATAATGATGTTATTATGAGACTGACACTTTTTATGCAATGACTAAATGACGTAATGTTAATGATTTATGCATGTACTTAAATGATTAATGGTTAATGTTGTGAATGCATATATGTGTGTGAAAATTGTGTAGTGGATATGCTAATATGATTATGTAGACTAAGTAAATTATTTTGTGTATCAAAGTGACCTAGAGGAACATATAGCTAGGCAAGGATAGGGGGATAAAAGAAGGCCTCACAATGCAAAAAATGCCCCTAACTAAAATGCAATCTAAACTATATGAAAACTAACTAAAAGGGATTTACATTATGTCAAAATTTGAAGAGAACACCCTAATTTGATATAGCATTGAAAGAATGCATCACATGCTAGAAAGCATGAATGACATAATTTCTTTGCATGGACCAGACTCAAAAACAGACAAGGTGAGTTTTAATGATATAGATGTAGATAGGTAGTCATGATGGGACAAATGTCATAATTCTCATAGGAAAGCCCTAGTACACCCAAGCCATGATGAGTGGTCTTGGTAGGAACGTGCAAAAGGACTCTGCCCCTAGTAAGGTATGCATAATCATAACCATCTATCCAACAAAAATATACATCAAATCACCACAAACAGATCATACCACACAAAGACACGTGCAGAAGTTTATGTCATCTCAAATGAACCGAGATATAGGAGATCAAGGCCATTCAAGGGAGATGCCACCTTGCACAAAGGATGAAATCGAAAGAAGGCATCCTGACCAAGTGGTCATTCAGTCCAACATTCTTGCCTGAGAAAGATAGAGATGCAGAATACATGATTGATGAGCTGAATATTGGAAAGGTTGATTGATTGGATTGATTGAATATCTTAAGGCAATAGCAATGAATAGAATAACCCATGAGATCAAGAGGTCTTGAGATCGATTTGATGAAGCGCGACATGGTCACTGTTTCTGTCAAAGAATCATGATTGTGATAAGGCTCATTTTTAAATGGATCATCTGTACATGTGGATTCTTATTTCAACTATGTTAACACTGAAGCATCGTGTGAGTGTGTGCAAAGTGAGCGAATTTAGCAAAGCAAGGCATGATTCCCGCATAGATATGGGGAAATGGAGAGGGGGAAATCCTGATAGATGGTGGATCTAGGCTAACTACACATAGCACCCCTAAGGGGTTTTCACCATGGTACTTGACCAAGGTGCTTATTTACCAAGTTTTCACCATTGGACATTTATTGAAATTTATTTATTTTTTTCAGGACTTTTTATATTTTTTAGTATTTTTTCAGGATCATTTTCTGATTTTTTTAGTATTTTTTTAGGATCATTTTATGATTTTTTAAGGATTTTTTCAGGATCATAAATTACTGTACACCATGCTGCTAAGCTCATGTGTAAAAACGCTTGAGATGAAGAATGTTGACTGGATCAGGAATAGGAACTCCTTTAGGTGTTGCAATTTGATATGCTCCAGAACCATATTTATGAGTGATCACAAATGGGCCCAACCAATTAGGCTCAAACTTTCCTTTCTTTTCACAATTTTGAAGATTCCTCATATTGTGCTGAAGAACAAGGTTACCAACATTGAACTCATGAGGCTTGATCCTCTTATTGAACTGAAGCCGCAGGTAATTTTGATACACATGGAGGTGGTTCAAAGCATTAAGACGTCTCTCATCAAGGAGCTGCAACTCTTGCAAGCAAGCAACTCGGTATTCTTCTTCAGACATTAGATTTTTGAGAGATATCCTGAGGGAAGGGAGCTCAATTTCAATGGCGACAATAGCCTCGGTACCATAAACAAGGGAGAATGAAGTGGCACCAGTTGGAGTACAGATGGAAATACGGTAGGCCCATAAGGTGGGGTTGACTTGGAGATGCCAATTACGGCCAGAGTCATCAACGGTATTCTTAAGGATTCTCAAGAGGGTCTTATTGGTAGCTTCAGCCTGGCCGTTCCCCTATGGGAAATATCTAGAGGAACAATGTTGTGTGATCCCAAATTTATTACAAAGTTCCGTAACATCTCTATTCTTGAATGGGGTTCCATTATCAGTGAGTATATCTTGGGGGATTCCATAGCGACAGATAATGTAATTAAGTATGAACTTGGATATTTGTTTACCTATGATATAGGTAAGGGGAATGGCCTCAACCCATTTAGTGAAGTACTCAGTAGTAGCAAGGATATACTTGTGACCGTTGGAGGAGTTAGGAAATATCTGGCCAACTAAGTCCAATCCCCAACAGGAGAAAGGCCAAGGGGTGATGGTAGGTTGGAGTTCTTGGGCGGGGGCATGTATCAAATGGCCATGCTGCTGACAGAGAACACATCTCTTCACAAAATGGTATGCATCTTCTTCCATAGTAGGCTAGTAATATCTGGTGCCGAACAACTTCTTTGCCAACGTGAGTCCACTAGAGTGTGCCCCACAGATTCCTTGATGCACCTCTTCTAATGTAGTCTCGGCCTCTTCTGAGTCTAAACATCTGAGTAGGGTTCCCTCAAAATTCCTTCAATAAAGGGTATCTCCTAAGATGGTGTAGCAGGAAGTGCGACGGATGAAGGTCTTGCGTTGGTTGGTTGGGAGTGAGAGTTAGTGGAATGATCTTATTGTGAAGGTAGGCAAGGATTTCATGATACCAGGGTGATTCAGAACTTACAATAGTGCACACCATCTCAGATTCCAATTGGTCATAGACAGGGACCGTGAGATTCTCAACAAGAAATTCATAGCGATCCTGATTATCAGGAATATATACCAAGGAGGAGATAGTAGCCATAGCATCTGCGGCCTTTTTGTTTGTACATGGGATCTGTTGGAATTCTAGCAATGTGAAATATTTTTTGAGATCTTCAATCATGAAACGATAAGGAAGGAGCTTGTCATCTTTCGTCTGGAATTCATCTGTTACTTGTTTAATCACCAACTGAGAGTCCCTAAAGACCAATAAAGAAGTGATTTTCCAAAGAATCGCAAGGCGCAGTCCTACGACTAATGCTTCATACTCTGCAATATTTTTCGTGCACTAAAAAGTGAGCTTGTATGACTTAGGGATAAAATCCCCTTGTGGCCTAACAAGCAATATGCCTGCCCCTGAGCCCTTTTGTGTAAAAGAACCGTCAGAATAAAGTTTCCATGATGGACTCGGGGTAATAGTGAGAATGGATTCATCTGGAAAATTGGTAATTATAGGATGATCTCCGGGAGTAGGAGCTTCTACCAACTGATCTTCTATTACCTGTCCCTTGATGGCTTTTTGATCAACATACTCAATGTCAAATTCACTCAAAATAATGACCCATTTTGCAGTACGACCAATAAGAGCCGCTTTGGATAATAAGTATTTTAATGGGTCAATCTTAGCAATAAGTTGAGTCTTATGGTTAAGCATGTAGTGACATAATTTTTGAGCATAGAAAATGATAGCCAAGCATGCTTTCTCAATCATTGTATAGTTCAACTCATAGCTGATTAATGTTCTACTTAAGTAATAGATAGCCCCTTCTTTTCCATTATCATCTAGCTGAGCTAGGAGGGCTCCCAGTGCTACTGTTGTTGCTGAAATGTATAAGATCAAAGGATGACCTGGAATAGGTGGGACTAACACTGGTGGATTGGCTAAATATTGTTTCATTTGATCAAAAGATTTCTGACATAGGCAATCCCATATAAACTTAGTGTCCTTCCTCAAGAGGTGAGAGAAAGGATGAACCTTATCTGCTAGTTGCGCCATGAATCTTCTGATTGACTTAAGTCATCCTTGTAATCCTTGAAGTTGTTTTAGTTTTTTGGGAGGCGACATTTCCAAAATGGATTTCACCTTTTTGGGATCTATCTCGATTCCTCGGTGAGATACAATGTAGCCAAGTAATTTTCCTGATTGAACACCAAACACACACTTTTTAGGATTTAATCTAACTTTGTATTTCTCTAGTCTGTCAAAAATATTTGTTAGGATATCAATGTGTGAATCTCTTGTTTTAGATTTGGCTAAAAGATCATCTACATAATCCTCCATAATATCATGAAGAAGATGGTGAAATATAGTAGTCATGGCACGCTGATATGTGGCTCCTGCATTATTAAGACCAAAGGGCATGACCTTGTAGCACAATGTTCCCCAAGGAGTTGTAAAGGCAGTCTTATGTTGATCTTCTTCAGCAATCCTGATCTGATTATATCCAGAGAAACCATCCATGAGGGACAACATCTCATGTCCAGCTATCAAATCCACTATAATGTCAATGTTGGGGAGCGGAAAATCATCCTTTGGACATGCTTTGTTTAGATCGTAAAAATCTGTACAGATGCGAATGCCCCCAGTGGATTTACCTACTGGTACAATATTAGAGACCCACTCAGGATAATTGATAGGTCGTATCACATCGGCATCCAACATTTTTTGGAGTTCAACTTTTACCAGAAGTGCAACTTTGGGATGCATCTTGCACAATTTTTGCTTGACAGGTTTGATTTTGGGATCGACCGCAAGATGGTTCACAACAAGATCGGGATGAAGACCAGGCATGTCTTTGTAAGTCCATGAAAAATTCACCTGTTTCTTATGGAGAAATTCAATCATATCCTTTTGTTCTTGTTCAGTGAGTGATGCTGCAATGTATGTGATTTTAGGATTATCTTTAGTTCCAAGATTAACCTCAATGGTATCTTCAATTAGAATAGAGGATCGTTCTGGAGGTAGCGTCATAAAAGGCAAGTCAACTTCTCCCTCTTCTAGCACCTCAGAGAGGTTTTCACTACAAGATGCGTCCTTTATTTTTACTTTTTCTTTGTCAAAAGGTGCCTCAGAGAGGTTTTCACCTAGGGACATTTCTTTTTCTTTTTCATTTTTATTTTCTTTTTCATTTTTGCGACTAAGAGAGTTGACTTGGCTACCAAAGTAGGCTTGCTCACCATATGTGATTTGATGCTCATATTCTTGGAGATCTCTTAGGCCAAAGAGAGCTAGAACTGCCTCATTGGAATCACAAATGTCTAGAGATGGTGGTTCATCTTGTAAGTTCCAATCAACAAGGTCAGGGTTTTTGAGTGGAAGAGTAGGGGATGAAAGATCTAGGGTTGTGATGGCTAAGACATGATAGGTATCATTATTTCCATTGTCATTGTGGGTATCGGTAAGATCATTTTCAATATATTCAAAGGGAATTTCTTGGAACTCCTCATCAGAGTCAGTCTTAGATTCGGCCGTAACATAGTCATTAGTAAAGGACCTCTTGGTTTCTATGGAACCCAAACCTTTGCGTTTAGGATAACCAAATGCTTCAAGGGGTTCTATCATTCCATTTTCATTAATCCCTAACCCTGTGCCATGGTATCCCATTTTTTCTACTATAGGTGGTGCTTTAACATATTTTCCTTCAGGGAAAGTCACAGGGTCATCTTGTCCATCTTTATAAAGCCATGCTAGTATGTCATGTTCCATATGCTCATCTGAAAGGGATCCCCAATGTTCAAAAGCAATCCCTTTGTATGCCTTGATTTCCTTATCCTTCTGAGGAAGAATCCAAGAAGGTTTACCATATGATCATGGAGAGAGAGGGAGTTGCCCAATGCAAAGGGCATTTTCAATCTTATATTCTCCAAGACCCTTGTCGGTGAATGTGACTTTTTCATTAGAAGCAAATTTGTGGTCTTCAACAACTTTCTCTTTACCCTTAGAAGATTTAGGTTTATCAGATGCCTCCCTTGTTGTAGCCTTGGAAGTGTCTTTAGGAATCACTCTAGAAAATTCATTTAATGGACAATAATTAGTTTGGGCACCTTCCAATCTCTTGCAATATTGAAATGGTTCT
>MU226793.1:2822980-2847265 GCA_018584345.1 Thuja plicata
TGATAGCTTTTTCAAGCCCAATATTTCCACTAGTCTCAACACATTCGAAGAAACTTCAAGCACATGCTACCTAAGGAATGGCTTGATATCAAAATCTTTGCCCACACTAGATATTCCTTCGCCTCACGCAAAGTGATGTTGGATTTTTCCAGGACTATACACGTTGCGGGTTTTGAAAAGAGACTCAATTATTGAATTGCATAGGCTCCCTCATGCCACATTCTTGTTTTAGAATGCTCTTGGGAATACAAATGGTGAGTGTAAAATCTTCAGGTGATCCGGGTAATCCACTTGGATCGGTCCTTGCACAAAGATTATGATACCTTCAGAGGTGAATTAGGTAGGCCTCTATCTAAAAAGTGTCTAGTGAAAATTCCATTTGCAACTACCTCCCGTAGTCCCGCAAGTGAGATTAAGGCCTATAGCCCTATGAGTACCTGATAATGTAGTCCCGCACGCAGGATTTAGGATTTGCAACCCCACAATATCAAGCATGAGAATGAATTCTCAAAAATAGCCACATCCCTTGAGAGAATGGTCTCAAGAGCATTTGATTATAGTGGGTTGGAAGAGGCCAGGTCTGCCTTGTTCCCCACTTGGGCAATCCCTCTCACTGGCTACGCTAAAGCTCTCGGGAGGTAGCCACTCTAAAAAGGGTACAAAATCCTAATGAAAGAAAAAAAGGAGACATAAGTAGGTATGGTATTTTGATCACCCTAAAAGGATGAGAGCATATCCCTACTACTTGTGATCCTTCAAACACATAAGTCACTTGATTACTTCCTTGGGCTTCTTCTAACTAGGGGGAGTTCAGTGGGTTTGGTATTTTGATCACCCTAAGAAGGGTGAGAGCATATCCCTACCACCATTTTCCACAAACACACAAGCCCCCTAATTAAACTATGTGAAATAAATCAAAGACACAAAGTTTAATTGTATCTCCAAGGCAACCTGGAAAACAAATTGATTAGTAGTTTCAATGCTCAAGTCTTCCACAAGCGTCCTACAAGACATTAGATTAGTAGTTTAAAAACACTTTGATCTTGGTCAAACATTCTGCAAAACCACTGTTAGAAGACAGAAAACACCAAAAACCTACAAGAAAACCAGATTAGCAAAGCTCCACATGCAAAGTATGATTAAACTAAACAAAATTAAGCAGAGATGCCTGTCTACAGGCAGAGAAACCTATGTGCAGAGATGCCTGTCTACAGACAGAGCCGCCTGTCTGAGACAAAATGTAGAAAAGACCCTAAATCTTGCAAAAAATAGGTCCCAATAGAGCTACAGCTTCTAAAATGGTACCTATTATGAAAATGCAGAATGAAACTACTTTAAAAGTTCTTAAAAGTGCAGGAAAAACCCTAAAATAAGATGCTATATGCAAGACAAACTCTTTCTGTCAGAGCCACCTGTGTACAAATAGAGATGCCTATCTAAGACAGAGAGAAAGTAATGGCTAAAACTAACAATATCTAAAACCTAATATGCTTGCAAATGCTAAGAATGATTCAAATGACAATATGTACTAAGGAGTTAACCTAAAAATGACTAAAAAATGCAGGCTAAACAACTTAGAAATCTAAACCAAGAGAGGAAACTCCCTTTCTATCAGAGCCACCTATGTGCAGGTGGAGCCACCTATGTGAGGAGTCGCCTATGTGCTGGCAGAGCCGCCTGTGTGTGGAGCCACCTCTGTAGAAGCGGAGCCGCCTGTCTGTCAATTCGTCTGAAAGAAACCTGCAAAATAGAATAAAACAAGGACGTGGGTCCTAGCGGGCGTGCCAAAATATATGCAATGAAAATCTCTACAGCTGCACAGCAAGTCAAAACATGCAAACACAAGATATACTAATAAATCAAAGCATGTAAAGAACTTGAAACACAATTAAATTTTCACTACAACCTCCGATGAGCTAAAACAAGTGCACCCAAGACTTGTTTGATTTGCTCTTAGAGATTTTGTGGGTGTGCTCTCCCAACACAATGCAATAAATCCCACTATGATGAATGCAAAATGATGAAGATTTGTGCACAGGTATGTGGAACTTACCCCAAATATTTCAAATGATGTGATGTAAAATGCAAAATCTATACTAAGAATGCAAATGCAAGAAGTTAACAACTAAATTGAGATGAAAATTAAACTAAAAATAAGGATGAAAGATTCTAACTTAAGCTATGGAAATGAATCTAAACTATTATGCAAAATGTGAGATCTAAGCTAAGTGCTCAAATGTGCTTAAGTGCTTAAGTGCTCAAGTGTGCAAGAATGCTCAATTTACTGACTAATTGCAAAATGAGGAGTGAGGCCTCCTTTTATGGATTTGCTTATGAAAATGGAGGGCTAAGATTAAGTGGTGGAAAATGAGTGGCTGAGATGAAGGGTTAGGTAGGGTTTTGGTGGGAGTGAAGGAGATTAAGAGGCAAAAGGAATGAGTGGCTAGGATTAAGTGGTTAAAAAAAGGAAAAGTCAACCCTCACCTTAGAAAAGGTGATTGTGCACATGATTAGAGGTAATCCACCTTTAATCAAGATTAGAGGAATAATTAGCAAGAGGTAAATTTAGATAAGGTAAATAGAGATTAAATTAAAATAATTTTAATTTAATCAAAGTTTAGAAGAATATTAGTTGGTGGAGGAATAAAATAAATCAAATTTATTTTACAATAAGAGATGGAAGGATAATATATTAAATTTAATTTAATATATTATAGTATTTAAATAGAATTTAAATACAAGAGGGAAAATGAATTTATTTAATTAAATTAAATTTAATTAAATAAATAGAGGAATATAAAAATATAGTTAATTAATTAAAAACAACTATAATGTTAAGGGCAAATATTAATAAAAATTAATATTGAGTGGGAATGGACAAATTTAAGTGTCTACAGTATGAAGCTCCAAAAACTAAGGGATGGACCCTTCATCTTTGAGTTAGCCAACTTTACCTTCTGGTGTTCAGATACCTCCTCACATTCAAAATAATTCTCTAATGCCTTTATCAAGTCCATTGCATTCTTATGGATTCATCTTACCACAAAATATTGGTAGATTCACCTTGTCCTTCTTCCCAACTCTTTCAAGGGCTTCTAGGAGGGGTCTCTGATCCGCAAGTATCTCTCCTCTGTTATGAACAAGACCCTCTTCTTCCTCTTCTTACGACTCCTCAAAAACATTCCTTTCTTGTTTAATTTTCATCCTCTCATATTTTTCTTGAAGCCTTTTTCTTCTAGCCACTTGTTCTCTCACCAACTTTGTCAATTCTACATTGGTCATACTTGCACAAAGTTCCTCTTCACCCTATTCTTCCATGGTTCAAAAGTATTCCCAAAACCAGTCCTAGTGATCTGATACAACCTCATGCACAGTGCACAACGGGAAGGTACCAAGTATCAGTAACCTCTGGTTCACTCCACACATACAGAAATAGTCAGCCAACACTAGACTGCTCAGCAATCACTGGCACTTGGAAATACCTACAACTCGGCACTTACTAACACTCGACAACAACTGCAACTCGAAACTTACTGGAAAAATGAACAATCCACAACCCTTTAACCTTGGTCTAGGCACAATCCATCTCCACACTCCTTTCAATAGGATGGATATCTACTTGCCTATGAGGTCTAGAAACTCTTCTTACGTCAAATCAACACCCAAGGTTATGAAACAAATATCTTCAAATTATGTCTTAGAGATACTATCCCTAAACTCCAAATAAAGTGTGAAACGCTTCACCAGTGGCTTCACCCAATCAATCCAATGATTACTACACCCTACTAGGGTCTTATGGATAGAGAACCATCCAATAGATCGGTTAATACACACTCACATACACCCAAACTCACACTGTCCTCTAATTCCTTGTAGCCCTTTCCAAGGGGTTTCTCTTGCAAAAATTTTGACTATGAAGGGAACATAACAAAAGGTGGTTGTTTTAAGACACCCATTATAAATTTATTACAATCCCCAAAGACCTAGAGCCCCACTCTACTCCAATACCACTAAACCCTCATAAAGCACACAAACCTAATTGGCCAAATTAGGCTTGGTTTAAAAGAAAGTGATCTATGATGGGTACACAAAATGAATGAAGGGGTTTGGAAACCTTCTAATAACTCCAAATGACCGAAATCAACCCTTTAATTGATTCCTTCTATCAAATTCTGCATGTCCTCATGACTGTTCCTATCAGACTGGCTAAATACATTGAGATATTTAGCCTAGGGCTTGATGCTAAAAGGACTAGAACACCAGATCTCGAGAAAATCTGTAGGAATAATTAATAATAAATCCCTAATTTGCATTTCCCATGAGGCCATGGAGTTCCACTAGAGAAATGAAAATTTAGGGCTTCATTTGTGTGACAAGCTGAGAATTGATGCCCTACAAAACCGCTTTCACCAAATCGTATGTAACTTTCAATCTATAACTCCAATTGAACTCAAATCAAATGTTTTGAAAAATAGACTCATAGGGCTATAAAATAATGACATTAAATTTTATTTCCCAATCTGTACATTTCTGTACACATAGAAAGTGCTCAAGAAATATGGTTCCTTTTAGTCAAACTTGCATCAAAATTGCTTCTACAACTTCCAACACTTCCAACCTCTATTGGAGAGGCTCAGATATGCTTAAATATCTTAGAGATATAGTTCCAACCTATCAGGAATGGTCATGACCATTGGTAACCACATTTTGAACTTCTCGAGCAACTTTTTGAATAGTTGCTCAAGCAACTTTGACAACTTTTTAGAAACATTGCATCATTGTTGCATTTTACACTTTTATAACTCACAATGACATCCATTGGATTCCTATGACCACAAAATGATCCAATATGACCAAAATCATCCAGATTCCTTAGATATAACACCTAAACACTTCACATCCCTAAAACACCTATTGACACCTGCCATAATTCAACAAAGGATCCAAGTGGACTAAGGTGTCATAAAGTTTATAGATGCACCTAAGGGACCCTTGACCACACAAATGGATCAATACACAAGTGGGATGATCGCAATGATCTATCCTTATTAACATTCAAAATAAATCAACTTGAATCATCTGGATAAGCCCTGGCTGCCCTGCACCAGAATCTCCTAAATTAAATACAACCAAGGAAAGATTAATATTCTAACACCCCTCTTAATATTTACTTGGGGAGTTTAAATTAGACCCTTCAATGGGTTTCAAATCAAGATTTTTACAATGGGATAGAAATTTATGTTTACAATATTTGCAATTTGATCTTAATCTTTACAATACAAAAGAGAAATTTGATTGTGTTTAGTTTGAGCTAAATCCAAATCTTCAAGTAGTCTTCTTAACCATGGGGTCTCTTGGGATGCAGTGGTACAACCTTCATATTAAACTTTGATAGAGCCAAGAGAAGTTGATTGATGCTTTTGAATGTTCCATGATTTTTCACCTAATCCAACAAATAAAAATTATCCACAAGTAGATTTCCCATTATTGGGATCTCCCATTAAATACAAATCAGTATATCCTTTGAAAATAAACTCATAATTATATCATAAAAATAAGCAATAATTAAGAGAATGCATAACATATTTATAAGTCATTTTGCAACTTTAAAAATAAGATTGATGAGGTTTAGACATGAATCCAGAAACTAAACCAATATTAAGAGAAACTTTAACAATAGATCTATGCTTCCTTTCCATTACACTATTTGTTGACGTGTATAGGAAATGGATAGCTCATTCTTAATACCAAATTCTTTTAATTAACCATTAAAAATATTATTGACATATGCTATATCATAATCAATTCTAATAATTATGAGCATTAAAATCAAATTGTCTTCCAAAGATAAGAGAAATCTAAGAAATTTCAAGAACTTCAATCTCATTATGAGGAAAATGGAGCAAGTTGATAAACATCAACTGAAGTAAGTGCATACCAAATCATTGGATGGAGGGATTCTCCACGGGTCCCAAAAAATTACTATAAATGAGGTGCAACTATAGTGCCCTCCATAGTTAACCTTGTAAATAGGGCTCCCTACACAACTTACAAAAAAAAAATGCAACTATGTGCATATAAATAGATGATATAAAATTCTACTAAAAATATGCAACTATGTGCATACAAATAGATAGTATAAAACCATACAAATATTGATAGCAATTCATGCTAATCAATGAAATCAATAATAATATTTATGAAGACAATGTTGTAAGATGACTCATAATACTTGAATCAACTATAATTTAGCATCACCAAGGTCTTTATATGCATTAGATCAATCAAATGACACATATTTTTATAAAATTCAATTTAAAGTTAACATAATTGCAAAATCTTAAACAATAGATTAGTTTGAATTTTTTTTTTACCCCCTTAGAGTCATGAAAATAATCTCTTTTCCTTGAGATTGATTATTTTTCAAAATGTATAATTTTTTTTATTTTTTTTTAAAAACTTATAATAATTCTAATATTATAATTTATTTTAAAATATAAAAAATATATAAAAGACTTGCAATTAAAAACATACTTTAGAAAAGGTTAGTGCAAAATTGTTTAAGTTTTAATAGAAAATAAACAAGTGCCACGTAATGACTAAGTATTTGCCTAATAATTAATTATAGATGTGATTAAGTATAATAACATATATTTTATTAGAAAGAAAAATTTACAAATTAATAATTTAATTCAATTATTTTATATAATTAAAATATATGTGATTTAAAATAAAATAATATAATAAAACACCTATTTATTAAATTAAGAAGGGAAAAATTATTGTCAAGTTTGAAAGTAATTTAATAATATTAACTTATTTAAATATGGTGAAAGTAAGTTTATTATTGCTTAATATTATAGTAAAAATATTATGTGCAAAATTATTTTTCTTTAAATAAATTAGTAACCCTATTGTCGCCTACAGAATTGGCACTCAAGTTTTAATAAAAATAGAAACCAAAAAGTATGAACTCACGATTGGTATTTTCATAAATTTCCGTAGTGCATCCTAAAAATTAGTGCTGAAAATTATAATCGACATAGTGTTTCCTTAAAATTCGTGTAATAAGACCCCAAATCAATTAGCCAATTGGTTGAAATAAGTTTTTTTAATCACTCGTTAAGAAAACTCATTGTAATAGTATATAGCCTAACCACAAATACTAATAAATATGAGTTTTCCATTAATGATAGTTATAGCTATTTAACTTGATTTCTGAAATTAAAATGGACATGATAACACAAATTTAAGATACTAAGAAAAAAATACCCTCTTAAAAAAATTTAGAAAAACTTTAAATAAACACCCTTAAAAAGAAAATAATTAACAAAAAAAACTATGATTTTTATAAAAGAAATTTAAAAAGAAGAAAATAACTTTAACTAAAAATCAATAAAAAAAAATTGATAATAACATATTATAAACGACGAAAAAAATTTAGTGAAAAACCTGTAATTTTTTTTTTAAACTTAATTAAAATAAATTCTTATTTTAAACTCTTTAAAAGACAACTGAAAAAAAACACATAAAAAAGGCAAATATTTAAAAGAAAAGCTGATTTTTTAACTTTATAGAAACTTTACACAAGTATTAAGAAAAGTTTTAAAGAGAACTAATTACATAGCCCAAGAAAAGCAGAAGAATATATGTTGAAATAGCAAGACAAGAGACGTTACAATGAATGAATAAAATAATTCGAAGAGTATAAAAAGACAATAAAAAATAATGAAAGGAATATGAGCTTAAGTTAGATAGAGTATATAAGTTGGAGATTAATGGCAGAGATTGAATGAACTTAGGATAATAATAGATAAGTTGCAGATTTATGACAGAGATTGAATGAACAAAGATAGTAATAGATAGTATTAGTATTTTTAGAACACAATATAAATGAGAGAAATAGAAAATATATTAGCCTTTTTTTAAGAAAACTAGAAATGAAATAAATTGAGTAGATAAAGGTAAAAAATACATAGATCATACAGATTAGAATTTTAAAAAAATCCACACACAAAACCTGAGAGAGATTAATTATTGAATACTAAGACTATTTTCAAAAAAAAGCACAAAGAAGTTAGAAAAATAATTTTGGTGGCAAGCCTTCCTAAAATCTAAATTGATTAATCTTGTATGCAAACTTGTTAACAAGTATTAAAAAAAATTCAAACGTAAACCAAGATCTGAACAAAACAAGCTTGAAAAATAAACTTCTGTTTCTTCTCTCAAAGAGTGCCTCTAAGGAGAGCGAGCTTCAAAAAAGATCAATGACAACCTTCATCAACTTCAACTTAAATAATGATTAGTAACTTGCTTTGATACCATTAAAGGAAAGACACAACAAGAGATAAAAAATAAATCCAAGTAAGTTTGAGCAAATACCCAAAGCTTGAAGAGGAGACACAAGATCTTTTGAAAGGGAAAAACAAAAGAAAAAACCCTTGTGAATTATGAATGAAGGCAATGCAGAGAAAGAGAGAGAGAGAGAGAGAGAGAGAGAGAGAGAGTAAACTCATTCAAGAAGAAATGAGAGGAGAAGCATATCTTAAATAGAGATGAGGAGAGGGGTTACAAAGTAACTCACAAATCGATGAATGCTACCATTCATAATGTGTGTACA
The DNA here is from genome assembly GCA_018584345.1 of Thuja plicata. Classification (NCBI taxonomy): domain Eukaryota; kingdom Viridiplantae; phylum Streptophyta; class Pinopsida; order Cupressales; family Cupressaceae; genus Thuja; species Thuja plicata. Next base: position 2,831,601 of record MU226793.1, read on the forward strand.
ATGTGTCAACATCCTCTTAATGAGGATATTCTAAAATTTCTTAATAAAGGAATAAAAAAATGACATGTCCTCACACATGTACTAGAGGACAAATTACATGTAGGGATTCCAAAGGAATCTCCCAAATTAAATACAACCAAGGAAATATTAATATTCTAACAATCTCCTACTTATAAAACAACCTTTTTAGAGAGTGAATAATATCTTAGATAAATTTACATATTGTCAATCTGGTATATTACGATTACTTTCTTATAAAAAATAATCTATTTTTTAAGAAATATCAGTTTTAAAAATGTATAATACAACAATAAGTTTAATTGATGCTTGTGCAAAGTAAAATTACCTATCTAAGTATTTGTACCATATAGTGAGAACATGGGAAACTTGTTTAGAAGTGGATTGCTATGAGGAGATAGTTGCTACTAGTATTGGGTTTAGTTTTATTGTGCCACACAATCATGAAACTTATGATTAAATTAGAATGATCAAATTAAACCAATTTTTTTTTTTTAAAGAGGGGTAAACGCTTTGACCCAGAGCTATGAAACGGTGAGGCCACAAATGGGGGACCTCATCCCCAATGAGATTTGAACCTTGATGGCAAGATCAACACATCAACTTAACCATCACAACATGCCAATATTGGTAATTAAACCAATTAATTATTTTATTGACATTTTATACATAAAGAATATAGACCATTATAAAATGGTTAACAATCAATTTTGATTTAGACAAGTTTTAATTTATTATTTTTATTCTATTTTTTTTAACGTCAACAATGTTGTTACCTAAAGTCATGATTATCTACAATTTTATTTAATGGTTGTTTTCATGTTTATCTCTAATTATATTCCCTTTAGACATCTGCACTTTTTTGTGTCCTAAGATTATCTACTCTCATAATTCATCTTTTACATCATAATTTATAATTTAGACAATTGTAAAATAGTTTCATTGCTATACATTTTTTAATATAAGGGTTTAAGTTAGGAATTACTTGTAATTTGAATTATAAAACCTCATTTTCAATCTTATGAGTTATTTAATTGTTGATTTATGAATGTAATAAATTATCAAATTAAATAAGTTAAACTATAAAAATCTACTTGTGTAATAACAATTTTTTAACTCATGTCTCTTAGATACACCATGGTCCATTGAATACAAATACCATTTCATCAAAATTTGAGCTATCTTACCTAGCCATGACCTAATGATATTAACATTTGAGAGGTTCTGTATACATTCATATTTTACTTGAGTTATGGTGCATTAAACCATGAATTAATAGATTGGTGCTAGAAAGATAATCTAAAAGCTAGGTTTCTAAAATTATAGGTATATGGTTGATTTTCACAATAAAAGTGAGCTAGAAAAGGGTGTGGTTTAGTTCAAATGAGAATCATTCTGTGTTTCAATAAGACTAAAAGGAAGTACTACAAATAGTTTCTATTATATTTCTTTCATAATTGGGAAATTCTTTAAAGTGAGTGTCAATGTTTGCAAATCTATATTACTCAATATTTGATTGATCATGAGGATGTTGCCTATAAATTTTTATTTTATATATATTTTATTATGTATTATTATTTTAGTATGCAAATATTCCACATTGGACTTGACACTTCTTGTCTAAGATAATTAGGATATAACATATGTCCATAACATGTTTTATGTCTAGAGAAATATGGTTAATGGAGGGTGACAAAAAAATGAGGTTCTTTCATACCTATGAAAACAAAAAGACTTAATAATATGATTGAATGTATGTATAGTGCTAGCAAAATCTTGCTTGGAGACAGTGATGATATTGTGAAAGAGAAGATTTCTTACTTTAAAATTATCCTTTCTGATTTTTCAAACAATCCCTTAAGTTCTCTAGATTTCATTCTAGCTTATGTTACCAAAGAAGACAACAAATTACTCATGGCCAAATTTACTCTAGATGAAATAAAAATTGTGGTCTTCAATATTTCTGTTGATAAGTCTCTAGGATTAGATGTGTATACATATATGCTCTTTTAGAGGTGTTGGGATTTTATTAGATCAAATCTTCTTTTAGCTATCGAGGCAGCTCATTAGATCATAACTATTTTGGTAGATATGAAGCATACACTCATTCCTCTTGTCCCTAAAATGCATCCCTCTTGCACCTTTGCAAAGTATCACCTTATTTATTTATGTAACACTATATATTAAATCTTAACAAAAGGTGGTATCAATGAGACTTGCAAGGATTATCCCTTCCATTATATCTAAAGAACAAGGTAGCTTTGTCTATGATAGAAAAAATTATGATGAATCAATAATGGCCCATGAACTTATGCATTCCAATGTGAAAGAGAAATTATCAGCCATGATTTTAAAGTTAGAATGAGTAAAGAATAAGAAAGGTTTAGATGGGATTTTCTATTAAATATTCTTAGTGAATTTGGCTATTCTCAGAAATGGATTAACTGAATTTTCTATTGTATCTCTACTCCAACATTCTTTATTATCATTAATGATTCTCCAAAAGGGTTTTTAAAATCCACTAGAGGATTAAGAAATAATTATCCCTTTCCCCCTTTCTCTTTATCCAATGGAGAAAGTTCTAAGAAGGTTAATCAAAGCAACAAATTCTCTAGCTTTGTGGAAGGAGTGTTGGACTTCTCTAGTGGTTTAATAAGTAGGTTGATGTAAAACATTACTTAAGGACTATTTATCCATATTAAGAATCTATCTCATCATAATGAAGACTCATTTATATGTCAACCCATGGATGTGAGATTTGAAATGATGCAAAACTGTTTATGCACTAGGAAACCACTGAAGTCACACCTATCCTAAGTAGGAAAGAACCAACTGCTGAACAATAATGTGTTGGAAAGTAAATGATATAACTAAAATACATGCAACAAAAGCTAACCCGAATATAAAAAATAACAATAGTTCATTCCTTAGCAAACAAAATTGGAGCTATTATGTTCTACCTTGGCCGTAGGAACAAACACACAATGGAAATCCAATGGCTGCAGGAACATGCAATTTCAAGGACTAATTCTAACTACCAAAAAAGAAAATTACCTATTGAATAGAAGGAATGTGGTCCTCCTCAAGTGCATCCCCTTGAGTATTCCCCTCAGAAATTTAATCAAATATGAAATATAAATAAACATTTTATTCATGGTAAACTCGTTTACCTTATAACAATAAATAAGTTTATATCCTGCTAAAACAATAAACTTGAAACAAAATTATAGTATGAGAGAGTTCTAACCTATAATAGGAGCATCTAAGCATTATTTATAGAAAGAGAATTTAACTACTCCTAACTATATGGTCGGTCCACTTCCAACAGACTAGGAGGTCCAATTTTATTGAAAGCATGAAAAGAGGAGAGGAAGTTGTGCATGAATTGGACGTAATCAACTTAATCTTGTTTCAGAGAAAATATAGCACATCATACCTTCCTTTCATTTATTCAACCAATTATAACATGGGAATTAAAATAAGATCTGTGACGTCCACAAAAGCTATAAGTTTTTAATCACTTGACTCTTGTTCAACACCTTGTCCCATTTTGACTTCTTTAGCAATTGAACAAATGGTAGGCATTCCTTCCTCTTTCTAATACTGTGTCACAAGGTTAGGTGCACAAGCATTTATATATCTATAATTACTTTAGAATGATATTGATTCATCCAAATACAACATTGACATAGATATATCACATAAAAACTTTAATATTAACAAAGAGGTTCAAGGATAAGCTTATGTTTCATGTTCAACAAGTTTCAAAGAAATATCATAAAAATAGTAGGAAACAACCCTGAAACCCCTAAAAATAGTGGAAATAGTGTCAAAAAGTCCTAAAGAAAATGAACCATTAATTGAGCTCATCATCTCTCTCCAACCTAATGTCATGTTGGTCCTCTAGTAGGTGGAGCTTGATTCCTTTGTCTGGATAGGGATTCAAAGTTACTAATATTTGTTTGCCCTTTAGTCTCTATTTTTGGAGTCCAAAAGAATACCTATTTCCTTTGGACAATATGTCCCATCTGGGCCTCTCTACCTCTTCACTATACTAATAATTCCTATAATCTGGCACCAACCACATCAGAATGTTTGGTTCAAAGATTAATGGGAGCTAGTATTGTTGCATTGTCCTCCCCAGGTGTATATACGCAGTGGCCCATCTGCAAGTTGCATAATAATTTTTTAATGAATGGGGTTCATCTTGCTTTAACTGATTTGGCAATTCATTCCATCTTTGTGTCAAGTACCCAAATACTATTCTTCTAGAGATTGCATTCATCTAATCATATTCTTTGTTGGTTTCCTCTCTTAAAGACATGACCTTATTATTATGCACATAGTTATAAACAATCCTATACCAGGTGTAAAAAATATTTGCAGGTTCCTTGGAGTCAACCCTTAAAAGAAAGGGGGTATGGATATCTTTATCCTTGTATGTCCTGAATTGTTGACCCCAACTATTTTCATTCTAGATGTAGGACATGAATGCTCAGACATGAACATCTCTAATATATAAGAGAGGATTCCATTCTTGATCATTAGGGACAACATAATTATGCATATACAAATCACAAAATAAATTTATTGTTTCAGGAGGAGAGGAAGTATAGGCCTATAAGAATTCATGAGGAGTTTCAATGGAAGGGTTTAAGCCTGAAAGTATGCTTGACAACTTGAAAGAGAGACTTAACTCCTTGAGATATAATGCATAGATTATAGGAGTCCTACACTGCATAATTTTTGGTACCAAACTTACTACATCTTCCTCCTTATTTTTCAATACAAAAATTTCTTCATTATTTTCATTAATCTCCTCTTTATTTCTATTAATTTCTTCATGTAGTCACCTTTTCTCTTTTTCCCAAGCCTCTTCTGTTTCTTTTATATACCTCCAAAGATAAAAATTTATGGATGCCCAATAAAAATGAGTAGGTCCATGAATACCTACAAACATTATTTTCTTCTCAAACCACTCAAGTTCCTTATCTTCTACTTGTTCAACAATGGCATTAGTGTATTATCCTATTGTTCAGATGAGGAGGAGAAGATTTGGCTTATTTTAGGAGGTAGAGGCCGATTGTGGATAAGTCTTTCCTCATGACTAGGAGAAGTGTTGACAGAGTCTGATGATTCAATTTTAATATTCAGTGTCCTTTTAGAAGTCTTTGTTTTTTTTTCTTGGCTTCCCCCGGAGCCTATGAATCTTCATCTCAAGTGGTTTCTTAGTAGCCCTTATTGGCTTTGGTCTCTTTGCAGGATATTTGATCTATTTAGCAGCTGCAAGGGGTTATTCTTTTTCTTTATCTTTTATCTTCTTAGGGATAGGGATATTTTTTTTCTTCTTAGATTTTCCTTTTTAGTTTCTACCTTTTTCATTTTACCTTTTCACTTATAACAACTAATCTAGTGCAAATTTTAGCCTTAGGAAAAGAATTCAAATTGGGTTCTATAGATGAACTACTCACAATATAATGTACATTCTTAGAAGAACTAGATTTAGCTACATGAGGGTTTACATCAGGGAATGACCTAGAGGTGGAGGCTCTAGGGGTAAATTTTGTGGCTCATTCTTCATTTTTGACCCTATGGGTTAGTGGTTTCCCTCTAGGTCCTACATTTGTTACCCTAAAGAAATTACTCTCATGTCATGTGGGGTTTTCATCATGGAAGGACCTTTCAACTAGAAATTTGATTAAACAATGATGAGAGACAAATTTGTCCCTACCTTTTTGTGTCTATGAAGCCATGATCTACAATACTTTGTACAAGACATTAGGGATGTTCATACGTTTCCCATGCCGCATGGGGCCTAGTAATTTGAAGTGAATAGAGTGTAGACAAGATTTACAACCCTCAAAGGTAAGATATTTTATCACGTACATAGAAACCTATTTCCACTTCTCTAGCATGGAATTTCTTCTCTTCCCCTGCTTGTCTATAATCAATGAAGGGTCTTTATAATTTGTAAATATAGTTTTGGTTGATCCAATGTCTTTTTTTTAGGGCAGGGTTCCCCTTTAACAGGTAACCCTGAAAATTTTTCAATTATTTATTTATTGGCCAAAAATTTCAATCCCTTCATCGTAGATTTCCCATTTGAAAATGTTCTGGAAAACTCCAAGGCAATTTCATTGTCATAACTTGTGAATTTCATAAAATAGTGCAACCAACCACAATTTTTAAACTCAGGTTCACATAATACATCCTGTAAAATGATTTGGTGAAATACTAGTTCATTCCTAATAGGAACACCTCCCATAGCTGATACTTTACAACCCTCTTCACTCAATTACTAAGCTACAATTCTAAAATGCAAAAATTATCTTCCCATGTCTTCAACTTTTCTTCCTTCCTAACACTAATGTTGTAGTACAATTTTTGAAAACCATCAATTTGGAATTATTACAATGACTTGGGTATTAAAAGTGAATTGAATATGGTGATTATAAAATAAGATGGTGGCATTATTTTAGTATAGACAAAATATTAGATTAATATATTGTCATGTCACACATGCAAATTGTCATCTCATTTCAAAATCCTCAGTTTTTGAAGTTAAGGAAAATGACATGCTGACGTGAAAACATGTTTGGAATTATGACATGTACTGACACCCAAAATTAAAAGAGAACCCCTTCCCCCCAACCAAAACAGAAGTATGTGTCCACTCATGCTAAGGTGGAAAGGATGACGTAATAGAGATTGGCTTAAAAATATGCTATGCAAAATATGTTGGAAGTCTTATGACTGAGAGGGAAGAGTGGGGGGGGGGGGGGAAAAAAAAANGGGGGGGGGGGGGGGGAATAAATACAAATAGGTAATGAACAAATTCAACCACCGATATTAGTAAATGCACTATTATCTCCCAAAAAACAAAGCATATAACTGAAGTAAACAAATAACAGTTAACAATATCAATCATCCACAATCTCAACATACATAACACATATATTTTATCATTGAAACCCTTGTAAGAGGGAAACAACTATGGTAGGGATGAAATCCACAAGCCCAATACTATACTAAGTGAGTTTTTGTTGTTAGGAGCTACAAATGCCCTTTTTGAGGGTTCACCCTGTTATGAGTAATTAAAACACTATTTTGAGTATAATAAGATCAACTATGATCTAACTCGCTAGAGGATTTAAAACCTCAATAAAGAAGCTACCCTGTTAATAGATGTAAAAATAAGAACCTATTAAAGTTCACCTTGTTAAGGGATTTCACCTGCTACAACTATTAAGGAACAGAAAGATATGTTGATCTGTATAATGACACTGATTTCCTCTTAGATCCTTTCTTCTCCTTTCCTTTGTGACACTGAACTAATCTCTAATCCTTCAATTCATGATCACCCAATCTGAAAATATGATCGTAACCCTAAATCAAACAATTTCGTGCTCCTTATATAGAATGTCATTAGGTCACATAAGACCTAGAACTTTCCACCATAGTCAGCTCAAAATATTAGCTACTATTAGCATAATGGATACAGTGATGGTAAGTGATGCAATGATGAAGACTTGGTACAGATTTGATGAAAGGTGAATCAGTTATTTGGTTTTCATTAATGTCAACTACTTGACTTAGTGTTTTCAGTATATTACCTGATATTGTGTAAGTGAATCATGAGTTGCGGTATGTTTCTAATGTTTCTATTCTTATAGAAGGTTATATCATGTGTGTTGATGATAACATTTCCGTAATGACTTTTGATATGGAGAATTAAGTTAGTTTTGATGCAATGAGCTCAAATTGGGTAATTGCTAAAATAGTTAGTGATATACAATAAGTTATTTGATTGTTGTTTCAGATTGATGAAGTATTTGATGGAGCAGTCATAAGATATCATTTTAAATAGTGTCAAGATACTAGATCTACGAGTTCAAATCATAATGTTAATTGGTACTACTAGTTTAATTGATTGGAAGTGGTTTTAACAAAATGAACAGGTAAACAAGACAAAATTCTTGAACAAGCTATGGAGATTTGTAGATCGGTCATGAAATTAGTTATAACAAAAGGATCAATGATGATTTTTTTAAAGTGGCAAGTTAGTTCTACAATTTTTGGGACTTACTTGATAACACATTAATCGAGGTATACATGTGAGAAGGCTTCTTCAGGAAGTTTCTTTTTGGTTAAAAGAGGTTTTTGAAATGTCTCAACTACCAAAGTAAAAACAATGAGAAAGATGATGAGGTCAAAGGAAAATGTTTTATGAGTGTCTAGATACATTTTATCTTACCTAGCATGATTTGAATCATTCACACCTCAGATCTATGGTTTTTTGTAAGTCAATGGAAGTGATTCTATAAAGAAGAACAATTGAAGAAGAACAAAGAGAGAAGAAAGTTGATTGCAAATTACAGAAGGATTTGGAGATAGAGAAAGAAAAGGAATCAAGTGTGATTGAGATGAGGATGATTATATAGTATGGTGATTTATTTTAGAGCTTAAAAGGATTTGATCATGCAAAGGTAGTGCAATTTTCACAGATCATTTTACATGTTTCTTTCTAATCATTGTAACAACAAAATCCCCTAACAGGGTAACTCCTAACAGATATTTATTGTAAATAATCTAACAAGGTGGCACATTAGCTTGTGTTTAAATTCCTCTAACAAGGCTACTCCTAATAGGGTAAATATCCTAACAGGTCTTAGGAAAATCCCATAACAGGATAACACCTAACAGTGTTTTGTAAAACTTTAATAGGATAAGCTCCTAACAGGGCATATTGCAGAAGAGTACAAATTTTTTGGGTATCATCTCACACCGTGGTTATTTTTCAGTCAGGTTTCCATGTGATAAATATGGTGTTTACATTGTGTGATTTATTACTTTTGGATGTATGTATTGAAAGTTTACTTATGTTAGTTTCTTATATATGTTTTGATGCATAAAGTTTAAAGAAATTAAGTTAGGTGAATTTGTGTGGATTAATGATTCACTCCTCCCTCTCAGTAATAAGAATTGTATTAACAATTGGTATCAGATCTTTGGTCCCTTGATTATGAAGGCTTAAAAGCTTTGGGGAAATATTTTAATATGTATAAGAAGGAAGCACCTAAGTTCTCTAAGGAAAAATTCTCTACATGCGTAAGTAGGATGAAGCTGCATTTGTCTAGCATTGGAGAGAAAACATTGGATCATCTTAAAAAAAGTATGTTCAACCTTCTGACATATTAAATCCTGATGAAATAAAGAGAAAATTGGAACATAATTCTATTATGATAGAAATTGCAAGTGCTTTGGGTCATGCTGAGTTTGTAGATATCAAAGAAATGGATAATGCTAAAAATATGTGGGATAAGCTGGCAACAATCCATGGCGGTGATGCTCATGTCCATAAATCTAAAGTAGATGGTCTCAGAGGAAAGTATGATGAAATGAGAATGCATGAAGGAGATAATATTGGTCAATACAACAAAAGACTTAAGGAAGTTGTCTCTTGTATAAAGGAGCTAGTGGTCAACTTGATGATGATAACGTGATAAGTAAAATATTGAGAACTCTTCTACCACAATATTCTATTAGACTCTCTTTTATACAAGAACTCAAATCTATTAGTCCTATAAATGTGACTCTAGACTCTTTGATTGGAAAAATTACTGCTTTTGAGTTGAGTAATTTTGATAACAATATGCCTAGAATAGAGTTTTCTTTCAAATCCTCCCTAACCATTGGTTCATAAAGGAAAGGAAGTCTCTAACAATTTTGAAGGGAAACATGATTATGATTCTATCCTATATGAGGAAAGAGAACAAGAAGAGTTGGAAGCACTGCTAGCAAGGAGATTACCTAGAGGAAAATGAAAGTATCAAGGTAAACTACCTTTAAAATGATTTTCATGTAACAAAATTGCTCATATTTCATCTAGATGTCTTGACAATGATAGGAAGGATAAGTTCAAGAAATTTAGGAACTTCAAAGACCCAAGTAAGAAATAATTCTACCTATCAGAAGATGGAGTGACTGATAAAGAATTAGATAGAAGAGATGATGAGGAAGGAATAGTCTTTGTTGCAGTCAAAGAAGATCCCTCAACCGGTGTAGATGGAGATAGTGAGGAGAAGGCATTGATTTAAAGCATGAATTATAGTGGTAGTTGGATAATAGATAGTGGGTGTACACATCACATGACCAATGATAAAGGAAAATATATTTTAATGGAATCTAATGTAATGGTGGTGCAGTCTGATTTGGTAATGGTTCACCATGTGTAATTAGAGGTAAAAGGTTCTATAGAACTAAATGATACTACCAATTGTGATGATGTTTATTGGGCTGACGGATTAAAGTATAAATTGTTAAGTGTTGCTTCGTTGAATAACAAGGGTTTCAAGTTGAAATTCAGTAATGGTGCATACAAGATCTTAGGAACATCTGGAGAGTTGAATCCTACTAGAAAATAGACAAGAGGTAACCTATTTCGATTGAACTCTACTAATAAAAACTACTTGATTGCTAAATTTGAAGACAACTGGCTATGGCATAAAATATTTTGGCATGTTAATTTTGATAATTTGATAAAGGTCAACAAGCATAAATCTGTTAGAGGTCCGCTTATATTAGCTAAGCCTGAAAATGCTATGTGTAAAGAGTGTTAGTTGGGAAAAGTAACTAGGCTTAGCTTTACAAGTAAGGTCTATCCATCTCAGAACATCTTTGGCCTTGTTCACATTGACTTGTGTGGACTAATGAGAATAAAGAGCTATTATGGAGATAAGTAATTTATCTTATTTTTTTATGACTATTCAAGAATGAAGTATGTTATGTTTTTAAAGGATAAATATGATGCATTCTACATGTTTAAGGTGTATAAGGGTTGTGTTTAAAAAGAAATATGTAAATCAATCAAATGTATTAGATATGATGTTGGAAATAATGGAATGAAGTGTACTGAGAGGGGAGGGGTGAATCAGTACCCTTAAAATTTTAATCACTTAACCTTAATCCTTTTAGTGATCAATTGTATTACCAACCATATATTCTATTCTATCTTTATGTATGTTATATCAAATCATAAAATCAATTAGCATGTAAAAATTCATGAAATGTATTGACACATGACACAATATTTAGTAACGCTAAAAACCCCTGTTAGAAGGTAAAAACTGCGGTGGGGATGAAACCCTCAAAGCTTCACTATCTGCAGAATGGAAGGACCTGGTTAAGTCTTACAATTTTGATCACTTCTAATGATCTACCCTGTTAGGAGTATCATGTAGAGACTAGTTAAGGTCTACTCTGTTAAGATATTTAGAAACAATTTTTAGTGTGCACTCGGTTAAGAGATTTACAAAGGATTGTTAAATCCACCTTGCTAAAGGATTTCTTCTATTTTATACACTTGTTAGAATGTAGTCAAAAATATTCATTGACCTGAGTATATGCAATCTAGAATTGATGATTATAGATCCAATAAAGATTACATGTATATTTATCACCTATAGTGATTGATCAATACCTCTGTTTTGCTGGGTAGCCTTGAATCTGGTTCTTGATAACCTATTTCATCTTTTGTTGTTCTTCTGCATAAAAATCTCAGTTTGATCCATGGATGTGCTTCTCGACTACAATCATCATCACACACATGTGTTATGATTGATTACATATCTATTTATACAATGAGTTTGACCTAAATGAGTTTCACTTATTACAATGATAACTCTATGATTGAAGGTTTACAACTTGACCTTGATCTCCTAGTTTACATGTTTCTAATCAGTTAGAATGATTAAAAAAATTATAATTACATTGGTTGTCTCTCAAGAAATGGATTAAAAGATAATCACAAATCTAAATATAAAACACAAGTGTTTTATCTGACGTGGAAGTCAGATCCACATTTCTTGGGATTTATAACTATCTCTCGGTAGACTAGAGCTCAGGTTTCTCTCTAGTCTATCGGGTTCCTTTGTTATCTATTCTATCAGGTTACACTATAATATGCTTGTCAGGTTACTCTGTCGGGTTTCTCTATCGGGTTCCTCTTGTAACATTTTTGTGTTGCACTAGTAAACTATGTCGTCAGGTTCCCTTGTGAACTTGTCTATCGGGTTGCACTAAACCTGTCTTTTAGTGTTGGTGTTACCGACGGTTTCAAAACTATTTATCATTTCATACTAATGGATAAATATGTCTTCAATCTCCCCCTTTGACATTAGTATCAAAAACTGATATGTGCACAAACTAAATGTTTAGTAATGTACATAATGTGTTCACCTTGTCATTATGACTCCCCCTATGTATATGTCGGTATAGTATATGTATATACATTTATCATCTCCTCCTATCACCTTTTTTTCCCCCTTTATCATGTCATATTCCCCTTATCATTTTACCTCTATTCATATCATTTTCCCCCTTTTTTGATAGTAAGGGCAAAGGTGTAATTACTTACAACTTGTCAAAAATGTGGGAATGGAAGTTCTTCATGTCTTCCATCATTTTCTCCCATTTCTCCTGAAGGTGTTCTAGAGCCATGTGCTCCAATGTGATCCTTGCATGCATATTATAGATGCTATTGATGATAGACATCTCTGAGGTGGCAATTAATTATCTTTTCGTTGTCGTATGTTGTTGTAGTAGTGTGAGATTGGGTAGCAGTAGAGCCTGTAGCTCGGTTACCTCATCTCTGAACTTTGATTCTGCCTCTTGAATCTGAATTCTCAACTTCTTTTCTTCCATTACCATTTCATAATGCAATTGTATTGCATTGTCATTTGTTGAGAGACCTTGAGCATTGGAACTAAGATCTGCATGTATTTTTGCAATCTTTTCACTATTCTCCTTAGTGAATTTCTCTAATGTGCTTAACTTCTGAACTAAGGCTATGGCTTCTGAAATGATTGGTTCTAATTAATTTACTTGTTCAGACAACTTTACCTTGTTCTCAGCCACTTCTTGGCTGATTTTCTCAGTAAATTTGTATTGATAATTTTGCTCTGCTTGTTCATCTATTTCCTTCTCTGCATCCACATTCTATTATTGGATTGCATCGGTAAGAATGACTAATTGATCAATGATAGATTAATTTTTATCAATGTTTGTATCATGTACTATCTATTGAAGTATATCCCTTATTGTTTCAAGTACATGTGTGTCCTTTGTTTCCTTTTTAATCTTATCTTGGATAGCTTTTCTTCTACAAAGTTCTGCATAGTTTTTAAGTGCCTCTGGATCCAATGTCCTCGGATCACAGGATGGTATTTCAATAATCTCTTCCAGTGTGACTGGATTCTTGTTCTAGTTCTTTTTCTTCTTCGATAGAGTTGTGGAGGGACCTGTATGTAGTACCATAGCAAGTTCCTTTGCTTGGTCTGATGTTCTTGGTGAAGGATTTGGAGTATGTGTACCTTTATCTTGCTGCTCGGTGTCTAACTATCAGTTGGGAGTGGACATCTCCACATAAACCTTAGCCTTATCTGCAACAAATCCTTCGGTATCCTTAGGAGTGGTATCACCTTTCTTTCTTCTTCACCTTCATTTTATTTTTGTCCTGCATTTGTTTCTTTCAGTTCTCCATCTGTTATATTTTTCTCTCCATCTGTGCTCTACTCATCAGATGTGTTTTTTGGTTCCTCTTCTCCTTTATCTTTGAGTATGCTTGCATCCTTTTCAGGATATTTCTCCTTTTCTGAGATAATATTGATAGCTTGTATCAATAGTGGTATTTGTCCTGGTATATCTCACTAATACATTTGGGCCTCATTTTTGACCTTCATTTTTGACCAAATGCCATTTTGGCTTGTGATGTTCACTTTTTTTTTGTTTATGTCCTGAAAAGGTTGAACTTTTGACTTTAGTTAAGTTTATTGTCAAAATTTTGACCAAATCTGGATATAAACAAAAAAAGAAAAGTGATCAAACTCACCTCATTCTATCTTAGCTGGATCGCGGGCGGGAGGAAGGGCTTCATGAGCATTGTGCATTGTATGAATACTAGAAGGGCTTCATGATCATTGTGCATCATCCTAATACTGATATGTTTCATTAAAAAATCTAGAGGACACGCCATTACATTCTCAATGTTAGGGTTTCCTAGCTAGATTTGTAATGTAGCTAGGGTTTCCTAATGGACATCACCATAACAATACAAGTAAATTGCTACAAATAGGAATATTAACAAACATATTACCTTACTATATGGATGCCAATCCCACTGGTACATATTGTTTGGTTTAATATCTCTATGAATAATTTTCATCAGTGAATCCTTGTGAAGATAAAGAAGCCCGCAAGCAATCCCATGGATAATGTTATAACAGTTTTGCCAATCTAACAGTCTAAACTTTTCTAGATCTACAATCCCAATTCTTAGACTATCATGCCTTTCAAACAATGTTGGAATACTAAAAATCTCGATGAGAAAGGGAATGATCACAAAACCAGGCATAACTTACCGAAGAGGAAGGTGTCAAGGCTCTTGTTGGATACTCATAAACAATCAACCTTTCATCTCCCTCAGTGCAACATCCCAACAATTTCACAAGGTTTCAATGCTAAACATTGGCCACAAGTTTCACTTCATTTTCACAAGGTTTCGATGCTTCTCCTATTGAAATAACCTCTTTGTTGAGTGAATAGGTAACTGATTCCTATCTTATTCTTGTTGTGAAACTATAGCTCCCTCCTTTAGATCAATTTTGTATTTTTGAAAAATAAAGAATTGTGTATACAATTAACTAAAAACTAAGAAAATGTAAATATCAAAAATGGCTAAGATAGACACCTAACATGTAATGATCTACTATGAATTAGAATTTAACCCACTACTTCTTTTGAATAAAAATGACCCTTCTCTACTTAATATAATTGTCCTCAATGTTTTCTTGACTTCAAATTCCTCTTGAAAACCATTTTCAATGAATTCACTTTCATTGGTCACAATATGATACTTTAAACTCATCTCACTAATTTGAAACTTGAAGATATGTCTTTTCATGACGTGTTTACTTTCAAAAACATGGACCTAATCTCTATGAAAATTTTGCATAGTACTAGTCTTCCATGATAGCCATGGTAACTCATCATATTCACAAAAAAAATCCATAACACTATTCTATAGCCCTCATCACAGTGGTGTCCTATGTTCTTGATAGTAAAATAGTTGTCTTCCTCTTTCATGTTTGTGTTGGAATAATGTTATATTTTTCATCAGTGAAAACACTTATTCAATTCTAAATGGTTACCGAGCTCATCACTCAGTCCACAGCTTATACCGAGCATTCAGTAATCACTTTGTAAAGCTCAGCGGTTAAATAGTTCAAACCGAGCAGAACAGTAGTCACCGAGCATATGAACAGTTCAGCAGCGGTTACCGAGAAGAGCAACATGTATCGAGCAGACGGTAGTCACCGAGCTTCACCGTAACTACCGAGCCATCAGTTGAAGCCAACCGAGAAGTCAGTTACTACCGAGTCACCAGAGGTTACCGAGTGACACTATACCTACCGAGTCACTAGCGGCTACCGAGTTCCAAGCTACACTTCAGGACTAGTATGGCCCGAGCTTCTACTCTTACCGAGAGCATGACGATGCTGAGTATTGTAGTGGATGCCGAGTATCAGAAGATCACCGAGCCAGCTTGAGGAACCCGAGCTTCTACCGACTCAGTAATATTTTGTTTACTT
>MU226793.1:2878671-2904818 GCA_018584345.1 Thuja plicata
AAAAACATTCCTAACCCATACCCCTATCACTAAGGTACTTGGATTTTGCTAAATTTGACCCTTAGGACCTCTTTTTGGCCTCTAGAAGTGGCTAGAAAAGAATTAAATCTAAATGATCAAATTGGTGAAACTTTGAAAGTATCTCCAACAAGGGTTTTAATTAGGTTCCTAATGAATCAGTTAGGCTTAGGTTTAAATTGCCAACCTTAGTAGACATGTCATTACATAAACACATAACAAGTGTCAAGTGACACTATAAAATGACATAATACAACATTGACATGTCACTAATTACATAATGAAAACACCTAATACATAGATACAATTTTACAGTCACGAATAAAATCACTTAACAACAAGGTTTGAACCTCTTCATTAGGTTCAACCTTGGATTTATAGTTTGCATGTATGGTTGGTTACTAATTCTCTGACTGATTCCATTGTTCACTTTCCTACACGCTAAACTCGAGCATCAGTAGTCCAAGATAATAAAATCACATGCAATTTACATATTCAATTCATACTTAGCAACATTAATCAATAAGAAGAATTAAATTCCTAATTACAATTTTCATACAAAAATGTTTAAAACATAATAATTCCATAATCATCATGACATACATCCATGAAATAATCAAGTCTAATCATGATCCAATCTTCTCATCAATTCACCTATCTAAACATGTATAATCAAAATAAACCACATGTTCTAGGTCTAATCCATATCAGAATGTAATCTATACAATATAATCATCATCATAAACATAATATCTCGAGTCTCTGTCAAGATAATAAAAAAGTGAATCAATGTATCAAAATAATTGTATCAACTGAGCTATGATGGGTCGGGTTGAGGCCTCACTCTTTGGTAGGTTCCTTAAATTAGGAAGTTCCTAGTTTCACTTTTTTTTTTTTAATGTTTCACCATAACTTGTTAATGGAAAATGTTTCAAGTTTCTACCCCTTAATTTTATTTTACCTTTTTCTCTAACAAAATAATACCTTGAGAAATAACTTGTCAATTTGAGTTGACTTTTTTGGTTTCAAGTTGTGCATGAAAGATTGTTAACTTTCAGTGCTTGGATAAAGTGCCGAGATCTATCGACAATTGGTACTCAGAACGAGGTCTTCTTACAAAGGTAAGAAATGTTTGTTTCATGTGAGAGGTTCTCTATATGGTTAGAAATGTAATGGAATTCTCTCCATTTAGATTGGGTTGTTTACACATCATGGTCTTTTAAACCAAAGGTTAATAATATAGAACTGTAAAATCTTCGCTACTCTCTTCCTAGTAAAATTGAACTAATTGTTACTATATCATCTGATTTTTAATGTTACACTGATGTTTGTGTATTTTCTAACCATGCTTGATTTGGAAAATTATATTCAATGTCTAATAGCCTAAAAAAATTACAATCCCAAAGGAGTCAACAAACCTCTCTCTTCTTAAGAGCATCAACTCTTCCAAAACATAAGCACCAACTTATACTATCTGAGCATTAACTCAACAACCTTATATGAACATCAACTCTACAATATTCAGGGCTCCAACCCACTCAACTTTTCAAGTTGTTAATGTTTTGGATACAAAGAAATGATTGTCAAATTCAACACAAGTTTTCAATCTGAATTCATCCTTAGAACATACATATGTAATCTACAAATTGGAATGATCAATGCATTCAACCAATAATTAAATAGTTCTTGCAAACTGAATATTGTCAATAATACATAACAAGTTTATTTTTTAGTTACAACATAACACCTTTCCTCCTGCAAACTAAGATTTGTTCTGAAAATAATAATAAATACTTTGTTCCTTGATTTTCAACCTGATTCAATGATTGCTATAGTACAAGATCAATCTGAAACAACCTTACTGTCAATTACCTATCAAAAATTTATACTATATGCTAACAAGGTAAAAGGCCAAACTCCAAACCAGTCTATATGATTCCAAATCAATGTACCGTTTAAGATTTCTTATGTTTAAAAATATCTCAGTACATAACCAACAAAAATTATAATCATTAATACACCTTTGTAGCAGATAGAGAAAAGAAAAACATTAACACTGATATACCTGACTTCTCCTTATGCCTGTGCATTTCCTATGCTTTTACATTTTGCATACAAGTCTGCAAGAGAATTTCCAACTATAATATCTAGTTAAAATATCCTTTGCATTAGCTTGTTCCAAATATTTAACTAAGGAATTTGGTCAAACAGGTGACGTTCCTTGTCTATGCTTCCACATTTTGTATACATAACTACCAGGGTTGTTGCAAGTACAAGATTTGACACAAATCCTCTATCCTTTATAGTTTTATGGATCTCTATATCCCACTCTTGCAAAGTTCTTATGTCAGCCTCTGATATTTTGTCTACATCCATGAGCTGGCATCTCTTTCAGACATTGTGTCAAATGAAGATGCCCTAGGGTAAACAATGAATGAAGATGCCCTAGAGGACTATAAAAATGTCTCAAACTAAAAATGGAAAAATTCAAGGAAATATTTGTTGACTGAATATGTAATAGTCATTTTCTCACACCTAGCATTGTTAAAGGAGTTGATGTGATGTGTTTGATCTTTATTTTCAAGTCTTGGACAGATGAAATTATAAACATGGTTCTTACTATATGCCACTGCCCTATCACAAGAAACACAAGGTAGAAACTATAAAATTTCATTTTGTTTTGACAATCAGGGCATTCTGCAATGCAATCAGAAAGATACAGTTTTGAATTATATTAGAGCTATTATTGAATTGTTTTAGAATTCGATTATATGATTATACGAAATCTCTACCATTCAGATGATGATAGATTATCCAATATCATCTGAAATGTTAACGTAAATAAATAAACAAATAAACACAATCCAAATTAGAAATACCATAAAAAGTAAAATATATTAGAGATATGAGTTTTTACAAACTATATATCTTGCAATCCCAGAAATTCAAACACAATCAATCCCAGAAATTCTTGCAAATAGTATATATCTCTATGTTGTTTATGAATTTGATTGTATTTATTTATTGTATCTTCTTGCTCTTGAATTCTCTAACATTCTGATAACAGATCATAGAATATTAATAGATAGAATCAAAAGTAAAAACAATGTAGAAAAAGAAATATAAAGAAATATATTATGAAAATCTATGACAAATTGATAGAGAAACACAAAGAAGGGGTTGGAGTTGTGCCAATTGGTTCAATCATGGCTACCAGAAGCATGAATTCTATAAACTAGTAGGGCCATATGCTTTGCAATCCATTCATCATAGTGTTATGCCAGCTATCCAGCCTTAGAATTTTATTTATATTCAGACAAACCTTAACAACTATATATTTCTATCTTTAATACATTTGGTCTTTCTAAAACATAGTTGACTTGGATTCCTTGAGTTTTGTTTAGTTAATATAAAATTGGTTTGTTGAATTTTTAGTTTCAGATCCATCATTTGGAATAATCTTGTAATATTTTATTATTTTTTTATTGTATATAAGATACTACTAATGCTTGTATATTGTTTACATTTTGTATATTTATAGCCTAAACAATTGCCTATGAAGAAACTCCACACCTGGCAATATGAACCCAGAACAAAATAATGAGACAATTGCTAGATTGTGGTCTCAGTTCCAAAAAAAAGTTGATAAATGTAATTGTCCTTGCAAAAAGTGTAAGGGCTTAAAGAATCAAAGAATTGTAATCGCAACAGCCCAGATTCATTGTAGGCAACATGCTCACATTGAAGGGGGGTATGATTTTCATTGATTGGTGAATGTGGATTTCCAGCTGGAGGAGCATGGAGGTGTGAATATCCAAGCTAAGGATAACGCTCCCATGGAAGAAGACGATCCTGTGGTAGAGAACACAATTTAAGATGATGGTATTGGCGTAGCTGATAATCTACCAGAGGACATGACTGAAGAAGATGGTATTGGTGTAGCTAATCAAGATGATCATGATGGTGGTACTAGCGCATCTGATAATGATGATGAAGATGGTCTTGATATACCTCTACTTGAGAAGGCATACAAGACCCTATACCAAGGCTCCCAAACAACTCTTCTCTCTGCTATAGTGTTGTTGGTGAACTTGAAGGTTATGAATGGTTTATCCAATGTAGAAATGTCATGTATGCTAAGGTATGCCATTTTTTTCATCTTCAATGTTAGCATACCATTACTATTCATTATATTAAAAATTCATATTTGTTGTTGTAGGTTGATAGGTGAGTTTTTGTTACCACCATCAAACATTCTTCCTTGTTCATACCGAGAATTATCTACAATTATGAATCAAATTGGAATGAAGTATCAGACAATACATGCATGTCCCAATGATCACATTATATATCATAAACAACATAAATTTGTAATAGAATGCCCTGATTTTCATATTAGTAGATATGGGTCAGATCAAAT
This sequence comes from Thuja plicata, assembly GCA_018584345.1. Classification (NCBI taxonomy): domain Eukaryota; kingdom Viridiplantae; phylum Streptophyta; class Pinopsida; order Cupressales; family Cupressaceae; genus Thuja; species Thuja plicata. Next base: position 2,883,110 of record MU226793.1, read on the forward strand.
AACAAAAAAGGTGCCTCACAAGGTTCTTCGGTACATTCCCATTATTCCATGTCTTCAACGATTATTCAGATGCACTAGCTTGGTACAATTTATGGATTACCATGCACACAATAGAAGTCAAAATGACATTATGCAAATGTCGACGGATGGTTCTACATTTAAATACATAGAAAAAACATGGCCACACTTTAAAGAAGAACCTCGTAATCTCAAGCTTTCATTGGAAATAGACGGTGTCAATCCATTTGGAGATATGAGATCTGTTTACTCGGTGTGGCCTATTTTTGTTATTAACAATAACATTCCTCCTTGGACATCCATAAAGAGGGAGCACATAATATTGTCAATGATTCTACCAGGTATTTTTTCATTTAATAGTTATCTAAATTAATTTATAAACACCACATCAAAATGGTCATAATAATTATGTAATATTTTTGTTCATTCAACTAGATAAGTACTAAGTTAAAGATATGAACGTGTATATTGAGCCCCTTATTGATGAGTTGTTGAAGTTATGGATTAGGGTCACTATGTATGACATCTCTGACCAATAGGACAAAGAAAATTTCAATTCCATGCAATGCTTGTATGGACAATACATTATGCCCCTGGGCTAACTCATTTTTGTGGTATGTTATATATTGTTAAGGCCAGATATTTTTGGTATGTTATAATACTTACACATTATTGTAGTATGTTTAAGTTGTGCATGATAATTGTACATGATCCAATTGTACGATATATTTTAGGTCTTTAGACAAAGGGTAAATTCGCATGTCTATTTTGTGGTCCAAAGATGAAATCTTGTCATTCAAGAAGTTTAGGAAAGTAGGTGTTCGACGAGTTTAGGCACTTTCTCCACAATAATTATAAGTATCAAATTATCGAAAAACATCTTTGTAATGGGAAAGAAGAGACAACATCAAGGCCATGAAGAATGACATCTCATCTATGGAAGTTGGAATACAATAGACTAAACCGCTAAGGTAATGTCATTCCATCTGATGATTTTTGTTTGAAATTTATATTTTGATATTGTCTTTTATTTACTAATGATGTAATTGATGCTCATGAAGGTCGTCAAGGCATCAATGATCAACTTCCTAGAGGAATAAAAATTTATCCTAGTCAATTTAGTAGGTTGTCATACTACAAGGATCTTCCAATCGTGTATTTGTTTGATGCTATGCATATTAGAAATAATGTAAAAGAGACACTATGGAAAATATTGGATGGAAGGCGTGACAAAGAAAAAAATGCTAAAATTTGTAATGACATTCATGAATCCAATCATGCACTAAAAAATTTCATTGAATCAAATAGAAATGGAGACCACATAAACGTGAGTGCCCTTCCTTGGTTATTAACTGAGAAACAAAGTGATGCACTAAAATAAGTCATAAAAAAAACAAAATTTTCAATAGGATTTGTTGCAAATATAAGCAGTCTTGTATCAAAGAAAGGTGATTTTGGGCCAGGGTTGAAAACACATGATTGACATACCTTCGTCAAGGTAAGTCATGTTCTCTATTTAAAATATATTTGTAAAATTGCATGTACTTTTTTATTGTATTATTTTACAATATATTGAAAAGATCATTTTTTAATTATTGCAATACGTCCTACCTCTATCCCTCCCACACTAGTTTGACAATAATGTTAAACAAGTTATATACGATCTTGGAAAATACATGAGGTTAGAAGTGTCATTTCTTAGAATTGTTGTACAGATATTATATTTATGACTTGCTTTACTTTTTATGTAATTTATTGTATATTTTTTTTCTAAAATCTTGTTTATATGTTCTTGCGAGTTGAATCTCTTTTAGGTGGTTATCATCTAAGGAAATTGATAAAAAAGATATAAAATATTGGAAGAGAAAAATTCCCTAGCTTATGTGTGAAATGAAAAAGTGTCTACCTCCAAGTTTTTTCAATGCTCAAGAACACTACCTCATACATCAAGTTGAGGAGATTGAATTGTGTGGACTTGTACAAACTAGGTCAATATGGATGGTTGAGAGGCACTTGAAATTTATGAAGGGATTGGTTCGACAAAGAGTACGTCTTGAGAGTTTTATGGTGGAGGGATATATGGTATACCAGACCATAGTGTACATTAGTGAATATCTTCCCAAGTTTGCAGCAAATATCCATGTAGATCGTATTTGAAATCATAACTCTATTAATAAATTTGAAGGGGAGTACTTGATGGGGAAAGGTAGATTGAGGAAAGTGAAAGGTAATTATACAATGTTATTGTAGTTTATTAATTCTTATAAATATTCAATATAAGTTGTTTCTAAGTGGTCTATTTGTTTTTTTTACAGTTGGTCGTGAGTGGGATGCACTACATTTGTATATTACAAACAATCTTGATTGAATGATGGTATGGATTCAACAATCTCAAGAAAATCATCACTCATTAACATGGGATGGTGTTGCATCATTGGTTAAAGAAGCTCATCGTAATGGAGATCCCAATGTTACCCCAATGGTACTTGATCTAGCATATGGTTTAAGAGGTAGAAAGGTATGTATAAGTTTACTAACCATGACCCATAAGTTTAATATCAACTCACAGATCAATGCAAATAATCTTGACAAGTTTGAATAATTGCAGATCAAACACCACAAAGCTATGTACTACCATGGACGTAAATTTCACATAAAAAGTTAGACGACATGAAGAAAACTTGTGATTCTGGGATAAGTGTAGTCTTCGAAGTCACTAATATTTCATCTAGAAATGACATACATCCTCAACAATTTGAAAATTGATACTATGGAAATTTGGATGACATACTTGAGTGCGACTTTAATTCATTCAAGTTAGTTGTATTTGTTAGAAAATGGTATAGGCTACATCTGAATCAAAATGATCCTGATAGGAATGCTATAGGGAGATCAACTAAAGGTCAAAAGATTAGAAGAAAATTCAATAAAAAAATACAATTTTTCCTTGCTGAGGGGGGTCATGTTCTTATGATAATGAGACCAAAGTTGACAGGAAGGTTCCCTTAAGGTACACACATCTTCAGAAAGAATGGGTACTCAAGGAAATGCCTCTAGTTAACACTGATTTTTCTGTTAACGAAAGGATATATTGCATAGCTCCATCTTCATTACATGGTTTGGGCTTGTTTTCCATGGATGACATAACGACCAGTTATAATCAAGTTGTTGAATTGATGGAGTATGTAGGACCTTGTTACAATTACAACAATTGGATGCAGATTGTGCAATATAAAAAAAGTATGTGTAGGTATGCATTGTTAGCAAATTATATACAATGCAAAGAAATGATCAAACTAAAAGGCTCGCTATGTATATTGATGGAAGGCCAAAAGAAATAGTGAATATTGCGGGTTTTCTAAATGGTTCTCGAATTGTGTCAACTAATAAGAGACCAAATTGTATATTCGAGGAACGCGAGGGAAATTGTGTATTTGTATGTGCGATAAAATCAATAAGTGTAGGGGAAGACCTTCTAATAGATTACAATTTGAATTGTGTAGATACATAAAAGTTCCCTATCATGGGACTGGTAAGTATAACGTTTAAACCAATTGCCTCCAATTAATATTGACTCTAATATACAATCTACTATTTTATTAATAAATTTTTTTGGTAAGTTTATTACTTTCATTTCACTGCTGATTGATAAGAATTACTAATCTTTGTCACAGGGTGACATGGATCCACCACAAGACACAAGCGGGGATGTTCCTCACACACCTTCTTCATCAAAGGTAAATCTTAATTAGTGAAATTCTACAAATTATATAGAAATAAATGTCATATTATTATGTTCTTTTCTTTATGGCTTTGGAGTTATTTTGATAGAATTTTACTGATATTGATGTCACAACTTGATACTTATTGATATGGAAAAGCACAAATGACAGCAATTCAATTGTGATCTGAAATTGAGGCAACATTTTTAGATGACATCGCATGTAGCTCTAACCCTGTCTTCATGGCTACTCAGATTCTAAATAAATATAGTAAAGAAATTCTTAACCTTGTCATGGAAACAAACAAAACTAAGGAGATAGAGGCACTCAAAGATGAATTGATATGTAGAGTCAATTGTATGAATTTAAGTAGTAATTAATCTTAAGAAATAATTAAAGTTCAATAGATGTTTATATTTTATTCTATCTTATTGATCATGATCTAAAATATGATGTGCTCTTATTACAAGATTTTTTGACACCTGTGAAACATGTTCAATATGGTGAGGGTTGTAGCGCACCGCCTTCAGGTAAATAATCCTTAAACCTTTAACCATTCATTTAACCTTTGTATGCATTATTGACTCAACTTATGTTTGGGATGATTCTAGTACCCCATTTAATCTTTATCCATTACAAATGTCTTTTCTAACAAAGTATTCTTCAGCTCATGATGAAGTGCAGATACCTCCTTCGATCAACAATTTGATATTGCCGACTGCATTGTCCGCAACAAGGAGCTTGCATAAATCTTCCTCTGTACCAACTATAACTGGTAAAACCTTGTTTTTCTATATTTTGTTATGTGCTAATCATGCATTGATAGATACACCTACACCTGGTACAAGAACAGAGACTAGTACTAGTGAAGCTCAACCATTTCCTGGATCAGCCCATGTTACTAGTACTAATTTGTTTGCGGGGTCATTATTGCTGAACAAGAAAAGTATGATTCCGTTAAAAGTACCAAATCTTCTAGGTGATTTAAAATTATTATTATTTACAGTGTAATTGTAGTTTACTTATACATAACTCATTTTGGACTGATAATCCCATGATGTTTTTGTAGGAAATGATGTTTTTTATGATACTCTTTTTGAAATGACATTGAAGCTATTTGGGCCCACCATACATAAAAGGTATGTAGATTTATAATTTTGGTACAATATATTTCTTATCTTTCATTTATTGTACTATATTAAAGTTGTGATATCTAACAATTTTGTTTTTTCAAAAAAGGTGGAATGAACAGGATGTTGACTTAAAAAATCAGCTCATTAAATCTTTAGAGGACCTCTTTGGAAATAAAAATTTTGACAGTGCCCTGATTCTTAAAAAATCATCCAAACATATAAATACTGTGAGGGACCAATATAGAAGGGCTCTAAAGGATAACCCAAAGTACGAGCATCCTCCTATGATTCCACCGATGGACTGGAATGAAATAATGGAAGATGCAAAAGAGAAAAGGCTAAAGGGTAGAGGAATTCAACCAGAAGAAAGAAAAAGAAGGTATGTCATGATAGTATTAAGTAGAATGTAATCATGCACTAATTAGTGATCTTTGTAAATATATAACCTAACATTTTTCAAACTTTTCATAGACTGCAAGACACACCAAAAGCTACGGAAGCAAGATTAAAAAAGGTTGGCCAACACAAACTTGGCTCTGGTGGCTATATGAAACTTCACTCTCGACTTGTAAGTACCAGTATTGGAATTTCATATCAAATTTTTATATATAAGGTTCATAACAAAAAATATAGGGTACAAAATTCAATGTAGAGCCCACAGATGAAGACAAAATTATAGCCTTGAAGGAAGGCTATAAAGTTGTGGCTGCACACCTACGCCAAGAATTTGAAAGTGATAACAAAGAATCTACTACACCAGATGAGACACAGGTAAATTGGTCAAATGAAAAGTAAATCAAATTGAATAGTTAATTTCAAACATAAATTGACTATTTCATGATAACAATGCACATGACATTTCACTACAGCCTTCAAATCCTATCACAAAACTTGGGCGTGATGAAGGCCATGATGTGCATCAAAGTGGTGGAGGTAGAAGTGTCATGGTGGAGAAATGCCCATTATATATTTCTATTAGAAATAAATTATGTAATTATTAATAAAATTTAACATCTTTAATTGCAATTAGCTGTGTAACCTTTTTTTGAATATTTTAGAGCATTTTGAGGTGGCAGAAGATTAAAATGTTATTGTACATGATGTGGCATTTTTAGGCAAAGAAAAATGTATGTTATGTTCTACTGGTTAATGAAATACATGTAACAGTAAAAAAAATTATGCAAATTTAACCCATTTACTTGTTATTGCAACATACCCCCCTTTAGTGCAGCAGCCTCGTGCTCCTCAAAACATGAGGAAGCATCATAATTTGGGATCACAGCCACAAGAGGAGGCAGAAGATATTGATGCTCCTATCAACATTTTCCAAAAGAAATCTAAGAAAAACCCAAAAATGAAATGATTTCTTAAAAATTCTATTTGATAAAACTTGTTTGATTAACTTTGTTGGATAGTGAAAGAACATTGTTTTAAGTAATCATCTATGAATAATGTGTATTAATATTGAATTTTATGTCATGTTAATGAATATTTTTATGTGTTAATGAATTCTTGATTAGTGTTGCATATTAATGAATGTTATATCATATTAATGAATGTTATGTGATTGTATTGATTGAATGCTATAGTTCATAAATGGATGAATGAAGAGTGTAATTAGATGTTAATGGGGAATTTAGATTGATGTTAGGGGGGGGGGTGAGGCCAGATGAGCTTCCACCTTCACGTGGTTATCCTTGTTAAGTGGAGAATATTAAAGTATTCTCAAAACCAAGTGAAGCGCAAACTAACATACCTTCATTATTTAATAAATTTCATTCATTCTAGGTATTTTCTCATAAGTGCATTTTGAATGTGTCATTGTCAGGAAACTATCAAATAAAAAGCTAGAAGGGCAAATAGTCAACTTGTCTAGCATGATTTGGCTTCATTTTTTGTAAGTATTCTCTTCTTGAATGCGTCAACCTCTCTTGGCCTAATCTGGATTATTTCATTGGTTTGTGTTTTTGAGTAGGTGAAGCATTAAATCAGTTCCTTTGGACTCCCATTTCCTCACACAGAGTATTAATATATGTTAACAATATGTAATATGCACGTAGCATTCATAAACAATCCACCTAGCTTGTCAATACTTCCACATGTCATGTACATGGTGTTAGTAATATCTGGGGGGGGGGGGGGGAANTAATATCTGGGGGGGGGGGGGTGAATCAGTGGCCTCAAAAATTAATCCTTAAATCAACCCTTAAAACTTATAACCATAGATTATGCCTCTAGTTATCTTCTGTCCTACAAGATGAATGCCTCCTTATACTTATAAAAAATTTCTACTTTTCAGAATGCTTTGTAAATCATTCTTCTGTATGATTACCGATAAGTAGTCAACTATTTACCAAAACACAGTAAATATGCAGAGTATACCGATCAATCCAAAATTGCATATGTGAAATGTAAAACTATAAAATAATGAAACATAAACACATAACACATAGATTTTTAATGTGGAAACCCTGTTAAGGGAAAAACCACTGGGACCGGTACCCTAAATTTTCACTCTTCTAAAGTGAGCCCTGTTAGGAGCCAACCATGTTAAAGGTTACAAACACATTATTAGGTGTGACCTTGTTAGATGATTTAGAAAGATAGTTTGTCACTTAGTATATAGCATCTAATGATACCATCCTTGATCAAACACTCACTTGGCATGTCAATAGGTATCTGGTATATCCAATGCTACTTTGTATGATCAAAATTTTTTGATACTCCTTGGGATGTATCTCAATTATAGAAGATTGTTAAGTCTTTCTTGGTTAAGTGACTTGATGCTTCAATGGTTAAAATGAAATATTAAAGTGATGTGTTCACACATACAACTTGAATTGCATATTTTTAGATCTATTGTAAGTGCATTACCTCTCTGATCAATATAATCAATTCAATACCTTTGCTCCACACTGTTCTTCTCTGTAGTTTTGTCTCACTATTCGTTAGTGTCTGCAAAATCTAGCTCTTTCCTCAGCTTGTTGATCAGGACTGAATGAATACTTTCTTCTCCTTCAAAATTTCTTTAGCATCTTTCCTCTTTTATTTTCTTCACCCCACAATTTGTAATGAATTGGGTTTGTCTCTTTATAGACATGATTCACCGTTTCTTGGATTTCTTGATTCTTGGCGTGATCCACAATTCTTGCCAATTATATTTAAAGAAAAACTCCATTTTTATCTCATTGAGATCTTCTTACCAACTGGACAAATCATCTTTAAATCAATTATTTATCTACGGCTTTATCTTATCGATCAAAACAAAGATAAGCATTAGTTAAGTCTATATTTAGCTCTTGGCAGCCAAGCATTTTGTCATTTCTAAACTCTCTATTTAGTCGGTCAACACTTCAATTAGTCATCGGTGATAACTAACTATTCTATCGGTGTGATTTTAGTTGTCATCAAGATCTTCATCCTTGTCGGGCAACACTATAATTCTGTCGGTCGGGTTACACTGGCTTTTTCTCGTTGGGCACCACTGTAACTTTTCTCATCGGTAATGTTGTTCATTTTCTCATCGGGTAGCACTGTGACTTTTCTCTTTTACTCTGTCCATCGGTGTGCACTCTATCGGTGTATATAGTCACTTTGTGAATACTTGACTTATATGCATTTTTAATAGCATATCCTTGATTCATTGGTTCTTTGAAGTCTTTAGCAGTATTTCCATGACTATACAGATTATATCAAGTTGTCATCAATGAAAATACAATACATTAACTGATTTAATGCCTTGCATGATCATCAACTTAACATATTCAAACATTGAATCAGTTACATGTCATCAATCTCTCTCTTTGGCATTGATGGAAACATACTACATTATCATACTATACTATTTCTAATACAATATGAAATATACAATTTCATCAAGCTTTCCTAATGTAACTATTACAAATGTCTGGCTTTCGGTAAGCTCAAGTAGCTTAGATTTGATTCTTGAAGTTTTTGGTCTGTCTTCAATCCCTTCACTAGATAGATGTAGAATCTTTCTTTCTCTGATTTGATGTGTTCTTCTCCTATGTCAAACTCTCTCCCTTTGACTATTCTCCTTTCTTTTAACGTCTCTTCTCAGTAATTTTATCTTCCTTTTGTATGTACTCTCCCTTTCTGATTAGATCTCTCACTTTGGATATTTTTATGGATATAATCTCTCCCTTTATCTATATGATAATGAGATATTTCTGTCCCTTTGACAGCAATGCCAAAAAAATATTTTTCAAACAAATATTTGACAGTAATGTCAAATGGATTCTTTCTATCCATTATATATTCCTTGAATTTCCCAATCCATCGGTAATACAATTTCTCTGGTGCTCGGAGTAGATAAATACCTTGCAATATATAGATTTATCTTTGAAGTCCATATTTATGCTTGCATCAACATGAATGATATTCTGATAGTGTGTAGGCTGATGCAGCTTTCTAGTCATCTTATTAACTAGTAGACAAGGGTCTAACCCCTAGTCTCTTTCTCAAGTATTCAAATGCATCCTTGGGCAGTGGCTTGATGAATATATTGGCCAACTGTTCTTTTGATTGCACATATTCAAGTATCACCTGCTTTGTCTAAACTTGTTCTCTTAAATAATGATACTTGATGGCAATATGCTTTTTTTAGCATGCATGACTGGATTCTTGGAGATGTTTATTTCATTGGTATTATCACAATAGATAATTACTGATTCTAGAATTTGCATATGCATACCTTCTAGTAACTGTTTGATCCATGCAATAATTGAGCAGTTTGCAGCTATAGCAACATACTCTGCTTCTGCAGTAGACTGAGAGATGCATCCTTGCTTCTTGCTGATCCATGTGACAAGTCTGTCACCCATAAAGAATGCTCCTCCAGTTGTTCTCTTTTGGTCATCAATATTTCCAGCCCAATCAGCGTCGGTAAAGACGTTAAGTTTAAATTTTCCTTCTCTTCTATACCATAATCCATATTCCTCAGCATTCTTTAGATATTATAGGATTATTTTTATAGTAGTCATATGTGATTCCCTGGGATTAGTATAAAATCTTGCATCTATTCCTATTGCATGTGCAATATCTGGTCTAGTATGTAAAACATACATGAGTTTTCCAATCATTGATCTATACAAAGTTTGATTTACCTTTGATGACTTGTCCTCCTTTGTTAGTTTACATCCAGTTTCCATCTGTGTTCCAACTAGTTTTGATTCTTCCATTTTGAATATTTTTAGTACTTCCTTGATGTACTTTGATTGTGCAATGAAAATACCTTCATCTTGTTGCATGATCTACAGACCAAGTTTGAACTTGATCTCTCCAAACATAGACATCTCAAATTATTTTCTCATTTCATTTACAAATGATTTGCATAGCATATCATTGCCTCTGAATATGATGTCATCAACAAATATCTTAGCAATCAAAATGTTAGCATCAATATCTTCCTTAAAATAAAGATTACTATTTTCACTAGTCCTTACAAATCTAATACTTATGAGATAGGAATGAAGTCTTTCATACCAGGCTCATAGTGCTTGTTTTAATCCATACAAGGCTTTTTGTAGTTTGCATACCATGTTCTTCTTGTCCAGATCAACAAACCCTTCTGCTCAATGTATACCTCTTCTTCAAGTATTCCATTTAGGAATGCAGACTTGACATCCATTTGGTATACCTTGAAGCCTTTGAATGTAGCATAAGAAAGTAATATTCTCACTCCTTCCAATCTAGAAATGGGTGAAAAGGTATCTCCATAGTCAATCCCTTCTTCTTGTGCATACCCCTTGCATACTAGTCTTGCTTTGTTTCTGGTGATTTATCCATTCTCATTCAATTTAATATCCATTTTGTACCGATGAAATTCTTTTCATTTGGTCTCTGTACAAGTGTCCATGTCTTGTTTTTCTCAATCTTCTCAATCTCTTCATTCATAACACTTATCCATTCATCGTTATCAAGTGCAACTTTGACATATTTGGGCTCAAAATCACAAATAAGACATCTTGTGTTTAGAGACTTACTTCTGGTTCTCATACCAACCTTCTTGTCTCCTATAATCTGGTTTTGTGGATGGTTCCTTCTAACATATCTGGAAAGTATAGGTTTAACTCTTTGTCTATCATCTTGATCATCATTTTTTTCTTCATTCTATTCTCCATCACTTGGTACATCATCTTGAGCAATATCCTGATTGTCAGTATTTGCAGCCTGATGCTCGAGTGCAATGATCTATTGCTTGGGAGATCTACATTGTTGGTCAGGTAGAGTGTCAGGTTCCTCATTGTAAACAAACCTATTGTAGTCCTCTAGTTCTTTAGTGCTTTCCTTTTCATTCTTCTCTGCAAATTCATCTTTCTTTACATTTGCACTTTCAACAATTTTGTTAGAGGCTTTATTTATAAATTTGTAAGCCTTCCTTTTGGTGGAATACCCTATAAAGATTCCCTCGTCACTCTTGGAGTCAAGTTTTCCATTTCTATCATCTTTTAGGATATAACATTGACTACCAAAATTTTTGAAGTAACTTACATTGGGTGTGTAACCATACCAAAGCTCATAGGGTGTCTTCTTTGTGTCTTTTTTCAATTGTACTCTATTCAATGTGTAAATAGCAGTACTGATAGATTCCCTCTAGAAGATTTGGGTGACCCCTTTCTCTATCATCAGTGTCCTTACACAATCAACTATGGATCTATTCCTTCTTTTAGCGATTCCATTTTGCTATGGTGTTCTTGGTGCAGAGGCCTGTCTTTTGATTCCATGCTCATTACAAAAGTTAGTGAATTCATCTAAAATAAATTCCCCTCCTCTATATGATCTTAAGCATTTTAGTTCCTTACCACTTTGTTTCTCAAACATTGCTTTGTACCATTTAAACATCTTGAATACTTCTGATTTATCTTTTAGAAACATGACTGCCATCATTCTAGAAAAATCATCAACAAAGAGAATAAAATATCTATCTCCATAATAACTCTTTGTCCTCATGGGTCCACATAAATCAGTATGGACTAATTCTAGAATTGCATAAGATGTATGGGTTTTGCTTTTGAAACTAGACTTTGTCATCTTACTTTTTTGACAATTCTTACACATGATGTTTTCAGGCTTTGTCATCGTCAGTAAGCCTCTGAAATTTCTCTTTTTTCTTATCTTTATCATGTTGTCAAAGTTCACATGACACATCCATTTGTGCCACAACCATATGTCTTTTTTTCTATCCATCAAACAAGTGGTGTCAATATCATTCAGATAGAATAAGTTACCTTTAGTCTTCTCACCAATACCAATCAAATTTCCTGATTCATTGAAGATCTTTGCCTTCTTATTTTCAAATGCTACTCTGTGACTTGAATTGTTCAACTGAGAAACACTCAAAAAATTATAATTCAATCCTTTAACCCAATAAGCATTTTCACATTTTATCTGGTTATTCAACATTATGGCTCCTCTACCTTCAATTGGACAAGGTGTATCATTACCCATTCTTACTGAACCACCATTATAGTATTCAAAAGTCTCAAAATTTTTCTTGTCACTAGTCATGTGGTGAGTGTAGCCACTATCTATGATCCAAACATCATTTTTAAATTTAGATATGAGTGTTGTTTTTACATACCTTTCTCCATCATCATCTAAATCATTTTTTACTACGACAAACACCATCTCGATGTTTTCATCAGATTCAGTGTCAGTATCTTCATTTTTGCATTTTTATAGGTAACTGGCCTTCTTTCCTTTGTCCTTGTAGTCTTGGGTATCTCTTCTTTCTGATTGTCGATAGCTTCTGTAATCACCGAGCTATCAAACTTCTTCTCGAATGATCTATCATTACTTCTTTCATCTTTTCTTCTATTAGGACATCTTGCAGCAAAGTGTCCAATTTCTTTACAATTAAAACAAACAAGTGGTAATTTAGCTTTGTATTTACCTTGGCCTCTCTCTACTCTTCTAGCCATAAGTGCTTCAATTTCATCAAGATCTTCTTCTTCACTTTCACTATAACTATCTTTTCTCATAGTGTGTTTATGATTTGATTTACTTATTCTCATAGAAGATTTGAATGTAGACTCTATATTTTGTAAGACACAATTATCAAAGTTATTCATCTCAAATGAAATAAATCTTCCAATCAAAATGGCTAGAGTAATGTTGCTATTTTCTACTGCTCTCATTTCCTGTATAGCATATACTCTAATAGCATAAGTAGGCAGTAAGGTTCTTAGAATTTTACTTACCATCGTATCTTCTTCTAGTACACCTCTAACTCCTCAAATAACATTGACTACTTCTTTTATTCTTGAGCTGTACTGTGTGATGTTTTCACCTTATTTAATTTTGAGATCATCAAAATTTCCTCTAAGGCTTTCTTCCTTGGCTCTCAAAACATTCTTGTCACCACCATGTACAAGCATCAATTTTTCCCACATCTGCTTTGCTATTTTGCAGGGTTTGACATCTTCAAATTCAGAATCAGAGAGTGAGGAAGCAAGCTCTATCATCATGCAGTTGTGCTCATGATTCTCTCTCAATTGTTCAACTATGGGTGTTCCTATGGGAAACACATATTCATTATCTAAGTATTGAGTAACATCATTACCAATACTTGATAAGTGGAGTCTTATTCTAATCTGCCATGAAGCAAAATTGTCTTTGTTCAGCTTGGGCACATCTTGTTTGTTCATCTTGTGATCTTTAGCTTAGGTCTTGAAACCTTCCTTCTAAGCACACAATCTCTAATAGCAATTGTTAGTACTAATTGAGAGGGGGGGAGGGTGAATCACTGGCCTCAAAAATTTATCCTTAAATCAACCCTTAAAACTTATAACCATAGATTATGCCTCAAGTTATCTTTTGTCCTACAAGATGAACGCCTCCTTATACTTATAAAAAATTACTACTTGGTGGAATGCTTTGTAAATCCTTCTTTTGTATGATTACTGATAAGTAGTCATTTATTTACCGAAACACAGTAAATATGTAGAGTATACCAATCAATCCAGAATTGCATATGTGAAATGTAAAAAGTAAAGTAATGAAACATAAACACATAACGCATGGATTTTTAATGTGGAAACCTTGTTAAGGGAAAAACCACTAGGACCGATACCCTAAATTTTTACTCTTCTGAAGTGAGCCCTGTTAGGAGTCAACCCTGTTAAAGGTTACAAACACACTGTTAGGTGTGACCTTGTCTGAGGATTTAGAAAGATAGTTTGTCACTTAGTATCTGGCATCTAATGCTATCATCCTTGATCAAACACTCACTTGGCCTGTCAATAGGTATCGGGCATATCCAATTCTACTTTGTATGATCAAATTTTTTTGATACTTCTTGGGATGTATCTCAATTATAGAAGACTATTAAGTCCTTCTTGGTTAAGAGACTTGATGTTTCAATGGTTAAACTGAAACATTAAAGTGATATGTTCACACATACAACTTGAATTGCATATTTTCAGATCTATTGTAAGTGCATTACCTCTCTGATCAATATAATAAATTCAATACCTTTTCTCTACACTGTTCTCCTCTCTGATGTTGTCTCACTATTTGTCGGTGTCTACAGAATATAGCTCTTTCCTCAGCTTGTTTATTAGGATTGATTGAAGACTTTCTTCTCCTTTAGAATTTATTTAGCATCTTTCCTCTTTTATCTTCTTCACCCCACAATTCATAATGAATTGGGTTTGTCTCTTTATAGACATCATTCACCGTTTCTTGTTTTTATTGATTCTTGGTGTGATCCAAAATTATTGCCAATTAGAATTAAAGAAAAACTCTAGTTTTATCTCATTGATATCTTCTTGCCAACTGGACAAAGCAGCTTTAAATCAATTACTTATCTCTAGCTTTATCTTGTCGATCAAAACTAAGATAAGTATAAGTTAAGTCTATATTTAGCTCTTGACAGCTAAGCATTTTGTCATTTTTGAACTCTTTTTTTAGTCAGTCACCACTTTATTTAGTCGTCGATGATAACTGTCTATTCCGTCAGTGTGACTTCAGTTGTCATCGGGATCTCCATCCTTGTTAGGCAACATTGTAATTTTGTCTGTTGGGTTACACTATATTTTTCTTTTCGGGCAACACTGTAACTTTTCTCGTCAGTAATGTTGTGATTTTGCTCATCAGGTAACACTATGAATTTTCTCTTTTACTTTGTCCATCGGTGTGCACTCCGTCGGTGTATACAGTCACTTTGTGAATACTTGGCTTATATGTATTACTGATAGCATAGCCTTGATTCATTGGTTCTTTGAAGTCTTTAGCAGTATTTCCATGACCATGCAAATTATATCAAGTTGAAATCAATGACAATACAATACATTAATTGAATTAATGCCTTGCATGATCATCAACTTAACATCTTCAAACATTCAATCAGTTGCATGTCATAACATGGGACATGTGGCAGATGATGGCTTTGCATGGCGTTAAGCTTGCTATAGAATTTTATCCAACAAAAGAGAATTTCTCCTATCATTCTCACATTACATCTATTGCAAGCAATATTCATCCGCATTGTACAAAAACTCACTCATCTCTTCCTGTTTATTTCAATGATGTCACCTCTTCTTCCCCCATCTCATTTAGTGGAATTGTTGCAATTAAAGAAGAAAGCATCTCAGTTGTGATCACTTGTATCCATCTTTCTTAGGTTAAGTGAAATGATAAGGTCTTACAACTGGAGGGCTTCACCTTCCACTCTTCAAGATTGAGAAGGTGATTGCAATATGTATAGAATGGTCAAATTATGGACATAGCAGTGAGTTTTCTGACATAATGCCTAAAATGAAACATAAATATCAAGGGATATAATATTTTTATGGCTCAAAAACATGACAATGAGGTGCAAAAATGCTAGAAAATCTAGTCAAATTATGTGGAAATCACAATAATCACAATTCAAATCCCGTGAAGAGATTATTAAATATACCATCTAATCATAAGAGACTTTAGTTAGATCTAGATTCCAAATACAAATTTCCACATAAGAGAATAAAAAATTTTCTATTTTGAGGGGACTATGCTAATATGTATGTATACTAATTTTTCCATATGAGTGGCAGAGCATATACGAATACAGAATAGCAACACTCAAATAAATGAAAAGGTTTCTACAGTAATGTTATGTGACATATTGATAGAAGTCATTATCGATAGTTCTATTTTAATTGTAATGAACAGTTGGCAGGATAACTAACACACCAATTCATAAGTACACTGTCAAAGAGCCATCTTCATCTATTTTGGCTAATGATGTCATCATGTCAGGTAGGGGATCTTGACATAATAAGGGGCATTGTTTTTTTTATTTTGAAGAGTAAGTAAAATTGTTGTTAAACTATGAACTTAAATATATAGTAAAATTAATTTGTTTTCATTTGACTTTTTGAAAACTATGGAAAAATAAAACAGGTCTTCATAGAAGTTTAAATTTGTGTTGTTATGACACCTATTCTAGTTTTGGCAACAAACATAGGCTTATCTTAGCATAAACTTTGTGAAGTTTTATCTTGTAGTAGAGAGAATATAATGTGATTATATAGATTTTCATATCAATTTTAGCTTGTAGTAGAGAAAATATAATGTGATTATATGAATTTTCATATCAATTTGATTAGATTGATTAACTCCTTATTCTCTTCTCATAGGTGAAAGCTCTAAAGAAGAATCAGATGAGGAAACTACATCTAGTATGATATTTTTATTCCTAATAAATCCTCCTAATTGTTTTGTCAACCAAAGACAAGTGAATAATTTTTTTAAACTTTGGCTCCTTATAGTTCTTTTTTAGTTAGTTTGTTGAGCATCAGATGGTGTGGAAAATAGGGAATTTTTATATTATTATTATGCTTCTTTATTTCATGTACCACTTACATCCAGAGCCTAAGGCTAAAACTGTTAAGGAAACAACATATGAGTGGGAGCTTCTAAATGATGTCAATGTAGTCTAGCTTCGGAATAGTCTTGGAAGTCAAGGCAGTCACTGATGAAGAATATTCCAACTTCTACCATTCACTTTCAAAGGTTTGTGAACTACGACTTTAAAGTTTGGTTAGTCTATTTTCAGAATATTGTGAATGCGTCTGCTAGGATGATAATAAAAGGGTCTTTAAAAATACACTCAAAGAGCATGGATAAGACATCAGAAGGATTTTAAGCCATAATGTTTTGAATGCTAAATCATTTAACAATCCTAATATTTTGGTTTTTAATAATGTTAGCACTCATACTTGGACAAAATGATTTTTAGTATTACTTTTAGATTATCAACTTCAGATGATATTTTTCCTTAGTAATAGAAAAAATTTGGTCAAAAATGCAAGCATATGGATAGATAGACACATCATTTGAAATAAGGTAAAGACATATTCAGCTATTCACAATTTCACATTTCTATAGGCTTGGGCAACATGTGGAAATACACTTATTGTAGTTATTGAACTTCTCTATCTAGGAAGTCATTGAATGTTGATGTACTAAAGGATATATTTAATGTAGATGTTGACTTAGAGATAGATTCAAAGAAAAAGGGAAAGTACACCAAATTCTGGAATGAGTTTGGAAATTCTATCAAGTTACGTATAATCGAGGATGCATCAAACAGAAATAGGCTTGCAAAGCTTCTGAGATTTGAAAGGTGACTGCTGCTGCCTATTTTGAAAGCATGTGATTTGTTTTCTTGATTGTGGATGAGTACCTTACTAAGGTGTGAGTCTATATTTCCAATCATTAAAATTTTCATGCTACTCATTTATACTGGTATTCTCTGTCTGTTTTAATAGCACAAAATCTAGCGATAAACTTACATCGCTCGACCAGTACATATAAAGAATAAAGAAGGACTAGAAAGATATTTACTACATTAATAGTACTAATAAGGAGAAACTTCAGAATTATCCATTCCTTGAGAAGCTAAGGAAGAAAAAATATGAGGTTTGTTATTTAACTTTTAGTTTTTGTCAGTGTAGGTTGAATTTTATCATGATGGCAATGGTTGGAGGACCTTGTATTCAGCAACTGTTGGCAAGCAATCCTTCATAGCTACTATTGTTTTATAAGGTTTGTCTCAATCCCAATAGGTTGTAGTTTCATTTTTTAGATGCGTAAGTCAGAGGGGGCTGACAATAATAAATCATGTAATGTTGTTTTGCATACAAAGAACACTAGTATATGCAAATTTCATTATTTAATTATGAAAATTTATTAAAATGTTTACAGTTGCCTCATTTAAGAACTAGTAACCAGCGTCAAATAAGCTCATAATAAACCATTATGGTAATACTAATTAAAGTAACATAAAAAAATACATAGCCATATATATTAATGCAAAGTAACACCTAAAGATAAATATCTAGACTAATCACCGACCAAGATGTCGTTGGTGATTACTCTGGATATTTATCTTCAGGTGTTTTTTTTAACATTTCATATTGGTCAAAATTTTGACAAACTTTGGTCGAAACCCTCACCAAGACTGGTCTACATATCGACCATTATGTGTCAAAATTTAGCGTTGTGGGTTTGGCATCCTGGTCGGATGGGCCAAACATTTTGACCGACATTGGTCAAAATTTAGCGTTGTGGGTTTGACATTTTGGTTGGATGCACCAAAATTTTTGACAAACATTGGTCAAAATTTAGTGTCGTGGATTTGGCATCCTGGTCAGATTGGCCAAAAATTTCAACCAACATTGGTCGCAAGTTCGACGAATAAACTTTCTTCTTGGAGATGTCAATTTCAACCAAGATTGGCATAGAATATTCGACCTTAACAACGATGTGTTGAAATTTTGACTAGAAAAATAGCGACAAGACCATTTATAGATCATTTGACCAATCTGGGTAGAAAATTTGACCTTTTTTTGTCAAAAAAAGGTGGTAATTCTACTAGTGTCTACTTGAGCAACATCTGTTGTTGTGTCCCGTTCCTCAGTTTGGTTTGGGGAAATAGTGACATCTTCATCTTTCTTTACCTTAGCTGCAGGATCTTCTCTGGTAATATCAATGATAGTATTACTGATGAATGTTTCATCTGCAGTATCCATATCCTTGTTAGCTTATGTGTTCAATATTTCTTCATTAACATCATCACCATCATTTATAAGAATATTCTTTGGGCTCGGTTTAGCATGATCTTCTTCATTGTAAGGCTCCTTGGTAAGAGATAATAGTGGCTCAGGGCTTGAATCTTCCTTAGGTGGATTGATAATTTTATTCTAGATATCATCACTTTCTTTCTCAAGCTCAATCAATTTTCCCTCTAGTACTTTGTAGACTCTTAATTTCATTAAGAACTTTTGTGAATGCTTGTTCATAATTTCATGAATTTCTTCCATCTTGGACTCGAGTGGCATAATTGAAACTAGGGATCTTACCCTTATCTATTTTTCTTCCTTTAGTGCATATGTACACCTTCCTCAAATTCTGTCAAGAAGTTCTTGTGGCATCATTTTATGAAATTGGATAGGCACATATTTGTATCCTATTGTTGCCTTAATGATGGCTTATTCAATATTATTATGATCCTTGGGGTTTAGAGTTAACCATTGTCTAACATTAGGATTTGATATGCTATTTGAATTGGCGATTGATGTAGCAATTTCATTAATTGTTTTAGGAAGTTTACTCTTTACATGTTGTTCTTCCTATTTAGTATCTTCTATATCTTCCTTAGTTCTAATGAATCTTTTTATCCTCTTAGGTTCTGATGTTTTCCCTGTTTGAGGCTTCCTTTTGTAAGTCCTCACCTGTCCTTTCTTGACTGATGGTGAGTCTTCTTTGGTAGTTTGACTCCTTGTCCATGATGCAGTAGTAGTCCTTGGTTTCTTTGCTGGTGGTGGTGGTGCATCAGAATTTGTAGATTCAGAGTAACTTAATTTTTCTTATTCACCGATGGGTGACTGTCCCTCAGTGTCATCCTTTTTTCCTGACTCTTCATCATTTACCAATAACTTTTTCTTTAGTGTCTTTACCATTTTCTCTTTCTTTCTGTCAATTTTCTTCACAACTAAGCCTGTTTAAATTATTTCCTTGGCTTCCTCATAGGTTCCAAACCAAGATTGTGACTTGTCCAATGGTTCATTTATCAATTCTTCAATAGCATTGGTGGCTTGATCTATGTTGACCTCATAGTCAAGTGGTTCTAACCATGCTTTCCTTGGTACAACTGGTTTGATAAAGGTGTTATCGGTGTCCACCATAAATAAAATATCAGTCTTATACTTTTCTACCAGTTGTTTTGGTATCCTCATTCTTTTCTACATTATTTCCTTAAATCCAGTAAAGTATTCATCCATAACTGATGCAAATTTTTCACCTAGTGACTTGATGAATTCACTGATTTGAATGGTCACTGATCGGGTAATATCCCAGTTGACAATACCTATAGATGGAAAGAAGTTCTTGAAATAGAAAAATTTACACATTAGAAGTGATCCGAACTTACATGAATTGGACTTTGTAGACTTGATTGTCCCTATTTTTTCATCTAACAGCTTCAGTAGAAGCTTAGATAGATCTAATTGTAGACCTTTCTTTAGAATCTTGTGGGTAGTGTCAACTACTCCACATGCTATGTTGTTTAACTTGTTGGATTGGTATATCTTGTATCCTAGTACATATGCACTAAACTTTAGTTTTGGATTGGTGATGGTGTTAACCTTCAATCCTCTATTATCCCATACTACACATGTCATCTTCTCAATCTCAGGGCGAGGAGGATGTTTAAGTGCCTTGGCCTTGTTGGTTATAGGATAACCGGTCACAACATGTATCACATCTCTAGTGATCTATTTTGGCTCATCTAGCCACATTTTTTGGTCATGCACTCTGTTCAACACTATCCGAATCCACTCGATTTTAAACTCCCTTATGAACATTAGGGCACCTATCAGCCCTTTGACCTTGATGTGTTTATGTTCCTCCTTGATGGTTCTTCTTGTACAAAGCTTCTTGTAAGGTTGATCAACCTCAAGATCTCCTATCTTGGTGATCTTGAAATGTATGTATGAACATACGCATTCAATCAGTAAAACCCTAGCTAGAATGCTGAAGAACGCACTAGCATTGTCGGGTTGCCAATCAACCTCTGGACAGATTTTGTACTTAGGTTCTTCACAAGTGGAGTTCTTGATTATATTAACCTTATTTTATTTGGCATTCTTGATCTTTGAAACTCATGAAGTGGTTGCCAGCATTTCTGAGAATTTAGGGCTCTTTCCGTAAAATAAATAATGAGCTCGATAATGTTACTTATTGTGAGTGTCAAATGATGCACCTATTGCCTGCGACACAACACTTCAATAAGTCATTAGATTAGTGAAAAATAGCATAAAATAGCAATTGTTAGATACAAATCACTAAAACCGACTTATTGCTCCCTATCTAGGAAGAGTTTGAAAAATGCCATAATCATGCCCTCAGATTATGCACCATTCAGTGACAATACACTCCTAAGAATGAGAGATTTAATTGAAAACTAAGCTAAATGATTAGAAAGCATGTAATTAAGCTATGAAAACTGACATTATAACAATGCATGGAATTGAAACTAAAATGCTATAGATATCTAAACAACATAACAATGCAATTTAACTCTAAAAATGAGGGTCGTTTGCTCTCAAAAATGCCTTCTATTTATAGAAAAAAGGGTTGAAAATGGGTGGTTCAGATGCAAAGTGAGGTCAGGATTCCACTAGAAAAGAGCACATGGATTATGCTTCTTCAAGTGCATCAAATTGTGACACTTGTCACAATATTATTGGGTTGAAAGTAAGGAGGAATGTGACCATTTAGGGAAGAGAGCCAAGAAGACTCTAGAAGATAAGGCTCATAAAGAGGGTG
>MU226793.1:2904918-2930968 GCA_018584345.1 Thuja plicata
AGGTTGGGATGGGTTAGAACCCAGGGTAGAAGTGGTTGAGATAGGTTAGGTTAGGGTTTAGGGGAATATAAATGAAATGAATTAAACTTATTTAATTTATTCAAAAATAGGAATATTAATTATTTAAACTTTTTATTGCTTTTGATAATTAATTAGGACTATAGCCATTTCAATTAAATTAATAGGCTAGGGGAATGGGTTTAAAATGCAAGTGATGAGATAGATTAATTCCTTTATAATTAAATACTTTAGCCATTGCTTGAGTTTGATAATATTTTATTGGTTGAAATTGATTTGAATTGTATGGCTGAAGTAGTTAATATAAATTAGTGATAAAAATCACCTAGGACATTAAATCTAATTTAATAATAAATTATGCCAAAGTAACATTGTCTTGACATAACAGGGGGTATGATCACACCTAGGGAAAATAGGGTCTATGGTTAGTACAGACCAAATCCAGGTGGTTACACTTACTTAACCTTCTAAAAGTTGATGTGATTCCATTTGAATGCTATGAATCTACTGGTTAAACACTTCTACAATCTAGTCACTCTGTTCTCTATTTTTCTCTGCTTCACTCTGCTTCTTCACTCTAAATCACTGGTGAATGAATTGAAGTCTCCATCATCCTTTTATAGATGGTGTCCTAAGTGGCACAATTAATGGTCTACCCACTTGTCAGGTGTCAAAGACAAAGTTTCTTGGGTGACATGGCAAATTCATTTTCGATGAAAAAATGATGCTTGGGGCATGTATCAACTCATTTAAATTTTCACATGTTCACCGACGGATCTTGGTATATGGCGAAGACAACATTGTCTTTTGGTTACCAATGATGTTCGGTTTACATGAACAACTTAGCTTTTGTATGTTAACTGATGATTCTTGATAAGAATTGACAACTTAGCTTTGTAAGTACATCACTGCTTTTGGGTATACATTAACCGACGAGATTGAATTCATAGGATCATAACAAGTAATACCATAGTGCATCTTTAATCATGCTAGATTTGCATTTTAACTATGTATAATGGAACTGATGTAAAGTATAACTTAGTATAGTGCAGTTCCATACTTACTTGTTCATCTTAGGTGGGGGTGGTGATGTCACCAAATCCATTGGATAAGGTGTCACCATTTGTATTTCTTGGTCCGGCATCATCAGTGTTTGTAGCTTTCCTCCACATTTTGTTTCTCATCTTCCTGATGTCTTCAATGGTATTTCCATTGGCAAAGTTGTTTGTCTTTGTCACTCGGTCTCTAAAGTCCTTTCTTAGATGACCAACTTTATGACAGTGTAAGCATGCCATTCCAGGGTTAGTCCAGCTCCTAGAATTTCTCATCCATTTTCTCATGTAGTTTGCTGCTATGTGTCCATATCTACCACATGCTATGCAGTTTGTCCATGTATTGTAATCCAAAACATATGAGTTACCGACACTTTTCAGTTGATAATCAGTTTCATTTTCTTTAGTCTTCCATGCTTTCCTTTTCTTCTTCCTACATTCAAGAGATGTGTGCCCATGCATTTTGCAAGTAGGACAATATTTTTCTATGTAGGTTTCCTTCTTTGGTTGTTTCACCTTAGATTTACATTCATATGATTTATGTCCTTTCTTGTTACATTTATAACAATTTCCTATGAATAAAGATGTGGATTTAGGGATACCTTTTATTTTTCTCCTGCAACCATTTGATGTGTGGCTTGGTTTTCCATAGTGATTGCATGACTACCTTCTTGGTCTTGGATTTGTGAAGACATTCTTTTGATCAGCTTGGTTTGGTGATTCTCTCTTCTCGATATAACTTAGTCTGGTATTATTGTTGACTCTTATTTGTCCATCCATAAAATCATCCATCCTTTTGGTGCTTTCTTCAGCTCTCTTGATCATATCATTGTGATGTTGCTGAATTCTTACTTCATACTTGAGTCTTTAATTTTCTTCTCTTAGCTCACCAATAGCTTCCATTTTTCCATTCATTTATATGTTCTTTCAGTTTGCCTCCCGACTCAGAAGAATAATCTGATTGGTTATCTCATTGTTATGTTTAATAAGTCTTTGTATTTCTCACTCTTTCTCTCATAGATTTTCAGTGATCTTCCTCCTGTCATCAATAGCTAGTGTTCTCTCTCGTTCAACTTGTCTAGCATTATTCATGACCTCAATCACTCTTACCATCTGTGTCTCTTGACCAATTTGCAATGATTTCACTTTTCCAGCCAGATGTTGATTGATTTCATTTAGACTTGTAATGCTTCCTTCAGATGTGTCTGATGTGTTGCTAGATGTAGATCCTGAAGACTCAAATAAATCAAGTATCTCTTCTTCATGATAGGTCTATTTCATTACATCGAGATGCCATAACCTTTCTTTCATCCTAGTGCAGGAGCACCTAGGGCTTCTAAGTTGTTTTTGGCTTGTAGTGGTTCTAGCCAAACCACTAGTGAAATAATAGGATTAGGTGGGTCCTAGGATGTGTGAAGGTTTATTTGGAGGTCTTTAGTGTTTTCCTTGTAAGCAATGTCCAAATGTGTTATTTGTACCCATATTGCCTATGTAGTGGTAAAAGTGGAAATTATGTATTTAGGTGTCAAATTAGGCAAGGAAGTGTTTAGGAGACCTATTTGAGGTCAAATTAGCCTAGATACGCTATTTGTTAAATTATTGAGTTGGTTGACCATGTTTTATGCCAAAATCCCAAAAGTTGTCAATGTTATCATTGACAACATTTGTTGCAAGATTGCATTTTTGGGAAAAGTGGTTCCTTAACTATCTGAAACCGTCAAGACAAGGATTTGGTCAACTATATGAGGCCTCCCTTGACCTGTGAATAAGGTTGGATGACATTTTGAAAATAGAGTAATTGAAGAGAGACAAGTTTTCTTAGTATTTTGAAGCTTTTCTTTGGTTGTAGTACTTTAATGGATTAGATTGATTTTTGTAATGGTTGAAGAAGTTTGAGTAGTTCATTTTTTTATTTTGCATGGTGGTACATTATCATTTTGTATAGTTTTGTGTTAGTTTCTAAAATTATTTTGTTTTAGGCTCTGTCTTTGGTCTGAACCAGGAAGGCTATGCAAATGGGGTCATAGCTCAGCATTCTACTGTATAATTTGTATGGGATCCTGGAATGGGTGAGGTGACTCCATGTACTATGTTTGTATAGACGGAGGGGCCATGGGAAGCTTGTCTTCTATTTTTGCATTGATGCCCTAGGCGAGCCTGTGTTGCTTGGCTAAGGTCTGCAGAGCATTGCAAGTGAGTTACAGTGGGTTGAATGCATTGAATGCTTCAACTTGAGATTGTGGAGAGGTAGAGTGGTGTGTGAAGGAGCCCCAAATCGAAGGATAAGTTTGGGTGAAGTGTTCTAAGTTCCAGGAAGGCAAATCTTTGTGCAGGAAGTCCTATTGCTTTGAAACCCTGATTTTTAGGCATGATTATAGCTCTCTAGTTTACTAAAAGTTTGGGGAGTGGAAACCAATGAAATATTGTAGGGTTCCATAAAGGGTGTCTAGAATTAGAGTTTGTTTTGGTACTTATTAAGGGTTTTTTGAATTTATATGCAAAAAAGTGCCTAATTAGGCCTAATGCTTGTAGCCCTATTTTGGGTGTGTTTGGAGTATGAATTGGAACTTCATTAGAGTCTCATTGCAAGAAGTGTGGGTAAGAATTGGATTGGATCCAATTGACCTATTTTTAATCCTATCTCTCTAGATTGAAGTGATCTTGAACCTTATGGGTCAAATAGTTAAGATGGTGCAAGAAGATCACTATAGCTAGGAGATGTGTAGTTTGATTTATTGATTGGTGGACACAAACTGAATCAGAGAAGGTTCTTGAGAAGAGGGACCTTAGAAGTTATGGTTAGTGAAGAACCCTAATAGGATAGATAAGATGCCTATTTAAGACCCTAGTGGAGTATAGGGTAAAGAGAAAGGTTTGTGTTACATCAGATTGGTATCAGAGCAAGTTAAAGACTTGGGAAGTTAGTGTATGTCTGCAGCTACCAGTGAATTGGTAGGAGAGTCAAGAATGATGACTAATGTAGAGATAGATAAAGAGGTGGATGAGAAAAAGGAGAAGAAAAAAATCCTGGAAGAAGCCTTAGAATGAATGAGGATAAGGCTACAAGAAGTTGCTAGTGTAGTAGCTAGGAACAAAGAACTTGAAAGTAGTGATAGAGGTAAAAAGATTGATGAGGATGACATTATCCTTGAACCAGACCCACCATTGAATGAAGAGCCATTCTTTAAGGACATCAAAGAATTAGGTGGAAAATAATTTGAAGCGATACCCATATTTAGTGGGAAGATGGAAATTGAGGAAGTGATGGATTGGGTTGAATGAATGGAGAACCATTTCGAGTGTGAAGGGGTGACAGAGGCACAGAAGCTAAAGGTGGCCAAATCAAGACTCAGAGGGTTATCCCTAACATGGTGGATATAAATTCAAGATGAGAGGGTTAAATTGGGTAAGCAACACATAGCCAATTGGAATGCAATTGTGACTAAGCTAAAGGAGAATTATCTGCCAGAGGACTATGAGATTCAACTTCATAGGAAAAGACAAAATTTGAAGAAAAAAGACTTGGATGTGGCCTCTTATACAAAGGAATTCTAGAGATTGTGTCTTAGGTCCAAGAAACAAGAAGAGGAATTAATCAAGGTTGCTAGGTACTTAGGTGGATTGAAATGGAACATCCAAGAAGAGATCAGTTTGTGGACACCAACCACAGTTCATAGGTGTCATCAGTTACCCCTAAGGATGGACGAGAATAATAAGAAGAAAGGTGACTCTAAATTCAAGAATAGAGGTAGAGGAAGAGACCAACGAGGTCAAAGAGGAGGCTATCAAGGTAGAGGCAATGAGAAAAGGACACAAGGTGAGACCAAACTGGCAGAGCAGAATACTAAAAGCACTCCAAGAGGGGGCTATAATAGAGGAAGGGATAATCAAGGGGGTCTTAGAAGAGGAAGAGGAGGTAGAAGTAACTCATACTTTGCAATTATGAAGTGTTACAACTATGGTTAATTAGTCCATCCAACATATAGATTCCCTGAGAAGCCTACTTATTCAAATCATGATAAGAGAGTGGCCTATGCTCATGAGGACACTTCAAGTGTCAAAGCACCTGAGATTGACCATCTAGATTAAGAGATGGGTGAAAACCTAACATTTAGGAGGGTGTTGATAAGACAACCAGTTAAGGATGAACCCAAACATAGGAGGGCTTTGTTTAGGATAAGATGCAAGATCCTTGGAAAAGTTTGTAAGGTGATAGTGGACTCTGGTTCCACTGACAATATCATCTTAGAGGAAGCAGTCAATAAACTCAAGTTGACCAAAGTACCCCATGTAAATCCATATAAGGTGACTTGGTTAAACAAAGGCCAAAGTGTATTGGTGAATGAGAAGACATGGGTTGAATTCTCTATAGCAGGGTATAAGGACAAACTATTGTGTGACATCCTACCAATGGATGCTTGACATTTTATGTTAGGAAGACCTTGGAAATTTGACAATGGGGCAGTGTATGATGGAAAGGAAAATTCTATCACCTTCACAAAAGGAGGAAAAACTTTCAAGATTCAGTCTCTGCTAGAAGAGGAGGAGCCACAGTCCAAGACTCCTAACATCATGTTGTGTAGTGGAAAGGAGTTTGTGAAAGATCTTAAGGATGAAGACAATAAAGGATATGCTAATTTTCTTAAGCCTAAATAAGAAGAGAAGCCTATCAAGGAGCCCTTACCAGTAGAGATACAAGAATTTCTTGAGAAGTATAAGGATATAGTGAGTGATGCAAATCTTGCAACTTTACCTCCTAGAAGAGTAATAAGTCATCAGATAGCCTTTGTCCTTGGTGCATATTTTCCTAATAAGGAAGCTTATAAGCTTATCCCTGATCAAAATTTGGAAGTGGCAAGGAAAGGACAAGAACTCTTGGATCAAGGCTTGATCAAGAAGAGTATAAGCCCATGTGCAGTCCCGGTTGTGTTGGCATCCAAGAAGGGAGGAAAATGGAGAATTTGCATAGATTCAAGGGCCATAAACAGATTTCCAATAAGGTATAGGTTCCCCATACCTAGGATTGAGGATCTCATGGATTGCCTTAGAGGGGCAATGTACTTTACCAAGTTGGATTTGAAAAGTGGTTAACACCAAATAAGGGTGAAAGAAGGGGATGAATGGAAAACAACATTCAAGACCATAGATGGATTATATGAATGGCTTGTGATGCCATTTAGCCTCACAAATGCTCCAAGACCATTCATGAGGCTCATGAATGAAGTGCTCAAAGAATTCATAGAGAAGTTTGTAGTTGTATATCTTGATGGTATACTCATATTTAGTAAGACAAAAGAGGAGCATATCAAGCATGTTAAGGTTGTGTTGTAGAGATTACATGAAGAGAAGCTGGCTATCAATCTTGAGAAATGTGAGTTCTTCAAGCAAGAAATATTATACTTGGGCTTTGTATTGTCTAAAGGGTCCTTGAAGATGGACCAAGACAAAGTTGTAGCTATCCTAAACTGGAAACCACCTACCACAGCCACTAAGGTAAGAAGTTTCCATGGCTTAGCCCAATTTTATAGGAAATTTATTAGAAATTTTAGTGGTATTTGTGAACTTTGTTATACTATCAAGGGTGGGGTAAAAAATAAGTTTAGGTGGAACTTAGAAGCACAGAAAGCATTTGAGATGTTGAATAAACAAGTAGCCACACAACCCATCTTAAAGTTGCCTAGTTTTGAGAATTTGTTTACTACTAAATGTGATGCAAGTGGGATGTTAGTAGGGGGTGTGTTAAGCCAAGAAGGTAGGTGAGTAGCCTTCTTTAGTGAGAAATTAAATGAAGCTAAGAAGAAATACTCTTCTTATGACTTAGAAATATATGCCTTAGTTCAGTCACTTAGAAAGTGGAGGAATTATCTATTACCCAAGGAATTTGTTGTGTTTATTGACAACCAAGCCCTTAGTTATATCAATACTCAGGAGAAACTAAGTAATAAACATCTAAAATGGATAGAATACTTGCAAGCATTCACATTTACAATTAAGCATAAGAAAGGGAAATTAAACAAGGTTGCAGATGCACTAAGCAGGAGATTGTTGACAGTCGAAGAGGTTTAGTTGAATAGCATTGGAATTGATAGTTTCAAAGATCTCTACAAGGTAGATGAAGACTTTGGTGAAGCATACAAGGTGTGTGTTGATTTTCATAATCATTTCCATATCAAGTTTTCTGATTTTAATTTGCAAAATGGATTGTTATTTAAGGGTAATCAGTTGTGTGTGCCAAGAGGCTCCATGAGAAAAAATCTCATACAGGAGAAACACAATGGGTGTTTGAGTGGTCACTTTGGTATGAAAAAAACCTTGGAGCTTGTGCAAAGGTTCTACCATTGGCCAAAGTTGGTAAGAGATGTTACTAGGTATGTTGAGTAGTCTGTAATATGCATGAAAGCCAAAGGAGGAATAAGAAATACAGGTTTGTACCAACCTTTACCAGTACCTAATAGGCCATGGGAGTGTGTGAGCATGGATTTCATAGTAGGTCTACTGAAAACAAAGAAAGGATATGATAGCATTTATGTAGTGGTTGATAGATTTAGAAAAATGGGATATTTCATTCCTTGCAAGAATACTCAAGATGCTAGCCACATAGCTTATTTGTTCTTTAAGGAGATTGTGAGAATTCATGGTTTTCCCCTAAGTATTGTATCATATAGGGATATAAAATTTATGACCCATTTCTAGAGAACATTATAGAATAGATTGGGTACTAATATTTCTTTTGGTTTATCCTACCATCCTTAGACATATGGCCAAACTGAAGTGGTAAATAGAGTGTTGGGTAGCCTATTGAGGTGCCTAACTAAAGAATATGGTCAGACATGGGATGTGGTCATTACCCAAGCAAAGTATGCTTATAATGATAGCAAGAAAAGAACCATAAGGAGAAGCCCCTTTGAGATAGTTAATGGAATGCACCCAAGAGGTGTGTGTGAGCTTAGGGATCTTGGAGGCATGGAGTATAGGAGTGGTCATGCTGAGGAATTTACTCAAACCATGAAGGAGATCCAAGAACAAGTCAAGAAGACCATACAAGACAGTACACAAAATTTGAAGGCCAAAGTTGATTAAAAGAGGAGAGACATCTATTTGAGGTAGGTGACTATGTGATGGTTCATTTGAAAAAATCTTGGTTACAGAAAGGTGTGCCTACTAAAATTTAGATGAAGAGGGTAGGACCTTGCAAGATCATAGTCAAATATGGGGCTAATGCATACAAAATAGACTTACCTTCATATTTGAGCATCTCATGTGTTTAATGTACAAGAATTGATCCAATTCAAAGGGAAGATAGATGAGAGGGGTCAAAGCAGTCAAGGGATCAATTGTGATTTTGAGGCTACTATATTACCTCCCAAGACAAAGTTAGAAGCTGACAAAGTTCTGGACTCAAGAGTGAAGAAGTCTACAAGGTACAAGGTGTACATGGAACACCTCATCAAATGGAAGAATAGGCCTGAATCAGAGGCCTAATGGATTGGTGAAGAATACTTCAAGAAGGTGGGCATCTTTGAAGAGATGTTTCCACAAGAGTGACATAACTTTCCTTTGTGGGGGAGTATGGTGTAGGAGCACCTAGGTAAGGCTAAAATGTAACTTAGGGCTTCTAAGTTGTTTTTGGTTTGTAGTGGTTCTAGCCAAACCACTAGTGGAATAATAGGAATAGGTGAATCCTAGGATGTGTGAAGGTTTATTTGGAGGTCTTATTAGGTCTTTAGTGTTTTCCTTGCAAGCAATGTCCAAAGTTGTCATTTATAACCATATTGCCTATGTAGTGGAAAAAGTGGAAATATGTATTTAGGGGTAAAATTAGGCATGGAAGTGATTAGGAGACCTATTTGAGGTAAAATTAGCCTAGATATGCTATTTATTAAGTTATTGAGTTGGTTGACCATGTTTTATCCCAAAATCCCAAAAGTTGTAAAAGTTGTCAATGTTATCATTGACAACATTTGTTGCAAGATTGCATTTTCAGGCAAAGTGGTTCCTTAACTACCTGAAACTGTTGAGATAGGGATTTGGTCAACTATATGCGGCCTCCCTTGACCTGTGAACAAGATTGGATGATATTTTGAAAATAGAGTAATTGAAGAGAGACAAGTTTTTTGAGTATTTTGAAGCTTTTCTTTGGTTGTAGTACTTTAATGGATTAGATTGATTTTTGTAATGGTTGAATAAATTTGAGTAGTTCATTTTGTGATTCTGTGTGGTGGTATATTATCATTTTATATAGTTTTGTGTTAGTTTGTAAAATTATTTTGTTTTAGGATCTATCACTGGTCTGAACCAGGCAGGCTATGAAAATGGGGTCATAGCTCATCATTCCACTGTATAATTTGTACGGGCTCTTGGAATGGGTGAGGTGACTCCATTTACTATGTGTGTATAGAAGGAGGCACCCTGGGAATCTTGTCTTCTATTTTTTCAATGATGCCCTAGGTGAGCCTGTGATGCATGGCTAGGGTCTGAAGAGCATTGCAAGTGAGTTACAGTGGGTTGAATGCATTGAATACTTCAACTTGAGATTGTGGAGAGGTAGAGTGGTGTGTGAAGGAGCCCCAAATCAAAGGATAAGTTTGGGTGAAGTGTTATAAGTGCCAAGAAACTAAATATTTGTGCAGGAAGTCCTATTTCTTTGAAACCCTGATTTTTAGGCATGATTATAGCTCTCTGGTGTCTGTAAGTAGACTTTTTTTTACTTATTAAGGTTTGTTTGAAGTTATGTGTAGAAAAGTGCCTCATTAGGCCTAATGCTTGTAACCCTGTTTTGGGTGTGTTGGGAGTATGAATTGGAACTCGATTAGAGTCTCATTGCTAGAAGTGTGGGTAAGCATTGGATTGGATCCAATCAACCTAGTTTGAATCCTATCTCTCCACATTGAAGTGATCTTGAACCTTATGGGTCAAATAGTGAAGATGGTGCATGAAGAGCACTATAGCTAGGAGATGTGTAGTTTTATTTATTGATTGGTGGACACAAACTGAATCAGAGAAGGCTCTTTAGAAGAGGGACCTTAGAAGTTAGGGTTAGTGAAAAACCCTACTAGGCTAGAGAAGAGGCCTATTGAAGACCCTAGTAGAGTATAGGGTGAAGAGAAATGTTTGTGTTACATCACATCCTGTAATTTTCTCATCTTGATTCTAGCTTCTTTATATTTCTCATAGAAGATGTGTATCTCTAACTTATGATTCTCAATACTCTTGTCTAGCTTGTACCTTTCCATTTGTATGATCTTTTCTCTTAAGTATTTAAATTTTTTTAAATAAGAGATATAGCTCTGATACCAATTGTTGGAAATAATGGAATGGTGTGTACTTAGAGGGGAGGGGTGAATCAATACCCTTAAAACTTTTATCAGTTAACCTTAATCCTTTTAGTAAACAATTGTATTACCAACCGTATATGTTATTCTATATTTGTATATGTTATATCAAATCATAAACTCAATTAGCATGTAAGCATTCGTAGAAAAATTCATGAAATGTATTGACACATGACACAAGATTTGGTAATGTAGAAAACCCCTGTTAGAAGGTGAAAACTGCAGTTGGGATGAAACCCACAAAGCTTCACTATCTGCAGAATGGAAGGGGCCGGTTAAGGCTTACAATTTTGATCACTTGTGATGATATACCTTGTTAGGAGTATCATGTAGAGACTAGTTAAGGTCTACTCTGTTAAGAGATTTAGCAACACTCTTTGGTGTGCACTCGGTTAAGAGATTTACAAAGGATTGTTAAATCCACATTTCTCAAGGATTTCTTCTATTTTCTACACTTCGTAGAATGTAGTAAAAAATATTCATTGACCTGAGTATATGCAATCTAGAATTTTTTATTATAGATCCAATAAAGATTACACATATATTTCTCACATATAGTGATTGATCAATACCTCTATTTTGCTTGGTAGCCTTGAATTTGGTTCTTGATAACCTATTTCATCTTTTGTTGTTCTTCTACATAAAACTCTAAGTGTGATCCATATATGTGTTTCTTGGCTACAATCATCATCACACACATGTGTTCTGATTGATTATATATCTATTTATACAATGAGTTTGACCTAAATTATTTTCATGTATTACAATGATAACTCTATGATCGAAGGTTTACAACTTGACCTTGATCTCCTAGTTTGCATGTTTCTAATCAGTTAGACTGATTAAAACAATTACAAATACATTTCTTGTCTCTCAAGAAATGGATTTAAAGGTAATCAAAAAGCTAAATATAAAACACAAGTGTTTTATCTGACGTGGAAGTTAGATCCACATTTCTCAGGATTTATAACTATCACTCGGTAGACTTGTGCTCCGGTTGCTTTGTAGTCTGTCGGGTTACTCTGTTATCTGTTCTGTCAGGTTACACTGTAATATTCTTGTCGGGTTCCTCTATCGGGTTTCTTTGTCGGATTCCTCTTGTAAAATTTTTAGGTTGCACTAGTAAATTGCGTTGTTGGGTTCCCTTGTAAACTTGTCTGTTGGGTTGCACTAAACCTGTCTTTCGGTGTTGGTGTTACCAATGGTTTCAAAAATATTTTTCCTTTCATACTAATGGAAAAATATGTCTTCATATGATAGAGGAGGTGATTTTAATTCACATGAGCTCACAAAATTCTATGAAAAACATGGAATCAAGAGACAATTATAAGCACCTAGAATACCTCAAAAAAATGGTCTTTCTGAGAGAAGTAGCATATCCATAATTGATTGTGCGAGAACACTGTTGATACAAAAGGAAGTGGCTCAAAAATTTTGGAGAGAAGTTGTAAGTACTATTATTTCTACTCTGAACAAGGTACAACTTAAGAAAGGTACACACAAAACACCTTATGAGATATGGTTTGGTCATACTCCTAGTGTCAATTACCCTTTCTACTTCCACACGAATCCACACAAGATTGCACGGTTGGTGGGTACTTCATTCCTAAGAGAAGCATACTTATTGTGAATTCTTGTGCCATCAGAAGGGACCCATAGCTATGAGAAGATCCTCTGGATTCAAGCCATTTAAGCCAAAGATATTTATAGATAAAAATGTTGACGTTGTGAAAGAAAAGGAGTATTTTGACATGGTTCCATTTGGAGTAGAAAGGAGAGGGTACCCAGGGGAAAGCATGGCCATTGTGACCATGAACCTTAATATTTTCTTCTATGATTGGCGTTGCATGAGTCTATTAAGTCAATGTTACAAGTTCTCTGGTAGATGCATTAGCAAGATGAGCAGAGGAATTCAATGATTGAAAATTCTAGTGAACAAGCATTGTGACTTAACCTTCCTAAATCTTGGGACAATTTCCAAGTTTTTTCTGGAAATTGTGTTTTTTACCAGTTAACCTTTATCTCTGTGAATTTTACCAGTTTTCTTTTGTTGTCTTATACATTATATAGCTTTTAGATTTTGAGAGATTTAAAGCCTCTTGTAATTTTGAATAAGTGTTATTTTTTATTAACACAGAAGCCTAAAGTCTTGAAGATTGTATTTCAATGCAAATGGTTTATAATTTTGGATTGCAAAATGCTCTCTTGTAAATGACTGGAAAAAATTACATTGATCTACATTTGCAGCTCAAGGTATACCAAATTTTGGAAGAGCTTTTTGTGTAATATAAATTGTAGGCCAATTAATGAGATGAGTTATCCTCCTGTTTAAAAATGATTCAAATGAGTAACAAAAATGTAAAATGCTTTGAGATTCACGGTTCTTTATTTTTTCTTCAAAGTAAAAGTATTGAATTAATAAATATGAAAATTTAACGAATTTAAATTTAAATATTGCTAGAGAATATATATTTAAATTTGAATTGTAAAATTTATATATTTATATTATTTCTTATTTAATTTTGTCTATTTTGAGAAAAGATTATTGATATATTATTCACAAATGATAAAAAAAATTGTGTGAAGTTGATCCTATTTTTTTTTGTAAAACTACCTACCTATTTACACATGTTTCTATAAACTTGTCTATATTCCCATGTTCACCCTCTTATGTATTTTTCCTTTATTCCTTTTTATCACACTTCAACTTTATTTTATTTTCATGTCTCCATGCCCACTCTCCCCCACCCACCCCTCTTATTATTTTTTGACGAATAGTTGTAGATAGTCGTCAAAATTGAAGACTTATTTTATTGTTGATTTAAATTTTAACTCTAATATGTTCTACTTCCCACCTTTGTGTGATGTGTTGGCATATCCTTCTATTCAAAAGAATTCAAGGTATCCATTGAACATTTAAGATTTTAGAAGCATTATTCAACTAATATTCATATATACACAATTCAATTTCTCCTAATTATATGGATACCAAAACACACATTTATGTGAGATGTTGTTATGATTGTAATGCTAAAATTTGAACATGAATGAAACAAAGACAAAACTAACAAATTATATTCAAATCAGAGAAAAACCTCTAGAAGAGTGGAAAACAAAACAATGACATAAAAAACCTACTCAAATTTTACCAAAACTTCCATTGTTGAATAACTTGATCCAATGAAAAGATGGTATGTAAATCCTACTTCGCTTAAAGTTACTTGTTTTGACATGTACTTAGTGGGTGAACCCACAATAGTGGGTAACACTTTTTCAGAGGAAGATTTTCCTCACAAAATCCACATGGGGAGCGCATGTAGGCAGGTACTTTCGATAGAAAGTACCTGCAAGTTTTAATCGAAACTTGTTTAGTTTCAATCAGAACTAGAAAAATGAGCTAGTTTTGATAGAAACTAGGTTTCTATCAATGCCTAGAAACATGTACCACGTGGCACATGTTCCTAGTTTTTGATAGAAACCTAGTTTCTATCAAAACTAGCTAACTAGGTATTTGGTGGGGCTTTTAACCCCACCGAAACCCTCACTTTCACAGGTTGAGTGAGGGTTTTGATCAGAGCTTCGGTGGGGCATTCGGCTTTCGAACGTCGATATCACATGTATTTTATTGTTTATTCTCTCTTATTTTGTATTATTTAATGTACTTTAATATGTATATTTGTATATATATACATGTATATATATGTATATACATGTATATTTCTATATATATACATGTATATTTATATATATATATATATATTTGTATATTTGTATATCTATGTCTATACTTCTGTTATTTTACATTATTTATTGTTTGTGCAATACATATTCATGTACATATATACATATAACTACACACACACACACATATATATGTGTGTATGCTTATGTATGTATGTATATGTACATGTGTATATGTATGGGTATACATTATATACATATAACATGTATGTATATATCACCTATGTACACATGAGTGTATGTTTATGTATGTGTATGTGTATGTATGTATACATGTACATGTATGTATACATGTGTATGTGTATGTACATGTATGTACGTGTATATGTGTTTTTATGTATGTGTATGTATACATGTATGTATGTATGTACATGTGTACATGTGTATGTGTATGCACATATGTATATATATGTGTATGTGTGTGTATGAATGTATGTATGTATGTATGTTTATGTATGTTTATGTATGTATATGTGTGTACATGTATGTGTATGTGTATGTACATGTGTACATATATATGCATGTACATGTGTACATGTACATACATGTCTATGTTCACATGTAAACATATGTATTACATGTATGTATGTGTACACATGTATGTACATGTATATGTGTATGAATGTATGTGTATGTATGTATGTACACATGTATATATGTATACATATGTGTACACATGTACGTGTATGTATGTATGTATGTATATGTGTATGTGTATGTGTATGTATGTATGTATGTCATATATAAGTGTATGTATGTGTATGTATATGCATGTATGTATGTATGTGTATGTGTACATGTATGTATGTATGTATGTATGTATGTGTATGCTTGTATGCATGCATGCATGTGTATGTGTATGTATTTATATATACTCATGTGCACATATGTATGTATATGTTTATGTACATATGTATGTGTATGTATGTATGTATCTATATATGTATGTATGTATGTGTATGTTTACATGTGTATGTATATACATGTGTATGTATGTACATGTGTACATGTATGTGTATGTATGTACATGTGTATGTGTGTATATGTGTGTATGGGTGTGTATGTATGTATACGTATGTGTACATGTGTGAAAGTATGTCTATGTATTTATACATGCACGTATAGGTATGTATGTGTATGTATGTGTATGTATGTGTACATATGTGTACATGCATGTACACTTTATTTAAATTAGGATCGAACATATATGTAAACTTCATTTGAAGACAATTATTGAACAATAACATGTGCATGGCTTATTATTTTCAATTAGATTAGGAAAAGATATATGTAGACTTCATTTGACTATAGATAAAATCTTTCATGTACACATATTTATCTACATACATATTATTAGACATCATGGAAGATGAACTGATTCCCCCAAAGGAACTATTTTCACAAACTAATAGGGAAATTGAATGACTGCAAGATTCCCTAAATAGTTCAACCAACTCTATTGTCTATAAGAGCACATGTCAGTCCATACTTTCTAGTTTGATTAGTATCAAAGATGGCATCCATGGTAGCACTCCTTATACACCAAACATTATGGAGGTCGTACTTGAGAGGAAGAGACAAGAGGTTAGCTTTGGTCTTTTTCTGAAGGAGGTATATTCTTTAGTGCCTAAAGTGACCCTGAAAAGGGAATTTTTCCCATCATATGCCAACTTACAGTATGAAAAGGGATATCAGGTTACCAAGTGTCAGGATCCTACTATATCAACATTGATATACCTATGGTTTCTTGTTGTACATGGTCGTTATCCAAATAATGATCAGATTCCATTATATTTTACACAACAAATTTTTGTTAAGGTTTGTTAGGGAGGGCCGCTAATTACACTGATTTGTAAGCACATCTAGGACAGTGGCATGGAACACTTGTTGATAGAGATGCTTTTCGTCAAGCTGATCACCAGAGGCTAGCACATAAGGACATTTTTGGTCAGAGGGAACCTTCTATAGCTCCTTCATTGGGTCTTGTGGGAGATCATGTTGTTCAAAGTACCTAGCTTCAAGGTGAGATTGATAGTGTGGGGGACATTGCATTAGCTTCCACATCCAAATCTAGTGATCAGGTTGGTGAGTACTTGATGTCTCATTGAAACTCTAGATCATCAGGTAGAGCATCCTCTAGAAGGACCTCAGATGAAACGTATGGTGCAGCAGACATCCCTTCACTTTCTATCCTAGAGGGACTTATAGGACAAATGAAATGGGTCACATTGACTAGTTTGACTGAGGATCTTCTGGATGCATATGCATTTATAGCAGCAGAGCATGATATCCCTATATCACATGTTAGAGCTCATGTGGGTAGTGTTAGATATTCTTAACTACATCCTTCTCATCACCCAGACCATGGCTATAGTGGAAGTTCCCATGAGGATCCACCTATTAACCACTCTATTGTTGTAGAGGGAGAGGCACAGTGTATAGACCCATTAGTGAGTGTAGGGAACCATTTCTCTAATGTTGGTCTTGAGGATGTTGACTTTAGCATGGCCACTACAAGTTACCTATATTTTTTGACACGTGATGATATTAATTCCATGCCATCTCATTTGGTTAGTCCATTGCATTCGTCATTAGAGGGACAGGTTCCGATTACCCATGTTGCAGATGCAGAATTGAGCTTGGACTAGGCACAGAAAAATATTGATATCTTGGTTGATACAATTGGAGCTAGGTATTCTGAGTACTATCATGTGCCACAATGTACATAGGTATAAATCTTATTTTCAACATTTTTGATTAAGGTAACAATAGGCTTTGAAGGGGCCCTGAAACCCTTTAACAAAGATATAAAGATAAGCATAAAAGATCAAAACAACAACTATCTATCAGAGATGATTGAAAACCAAAAAAGGGTTTAACCCTAGATTACACTTGCAAAGTTCATAATAGAACAAAAAGATAGACTATGATAAGCTTCCAGCAAAAAAATAGCAACAAAAAACTCCCAGCAGCCAAAACATTTCTGCCCAACTAATCACTTCCCAACCGCATCCATCTATTCTTCCATAATCTGGATTTCTTCCATCTGAGATTCCATGTTCTAGATAGATTCCCATAGATTTTCAATGTTATAATTTAAGTTAAATTTGTAATATTTCATGGCATGTAAATTTCCTTTTTAAATTTTTTTTTTATTTATTTCTCTAGCAGGAGATGCCTCTTGTTACTCCTTTGAGGATTGATCGTGTATGTCAATGAGACTCACTCAATGATGACATTAGTAGTGGACAGGTGAGTTTTAAATTTATCTATGTATTTTCATGTATTTAATTTATTTAATGTATTTAATTTATATACGTGAGCTCTTAAAAGTTGATGTTCACATATATTAAAATTTATATCATGATTTCTTTGTAGGGATCTGCCCATCCCTCACAGCATGATAGTCACTCTAGGGACCGCTTAGTCAGGAGTCATCATGACGAGTCCTAGGTACTTTCATATTTTATTTAGACATATTAAATGTACATGTATTTGATCTATTGTATTTCCTGTCTAGACTATAGATGATTGACATACATTGTACTTTGATATTTTTTAATTGTAGACTTTTGATCTATGTTTGACATGATTGACACATGTTTCATGCTTACAGTACTTGATCTCTATGTTTATGTTTACATACCATATCCATGATTGATGTTTCACATATGTGTTATATACTTTCACTCTTTACATGTGTATCATGTCTACGTGTACTTTCAATCTATGATTCATTGATCTTAACATACATACATGTGTTATATACTTGATCTAGTGATCGATGTTTGAGACATTGTGTTATAATAAAGACCTAGACATTTGATGATTAAATACTTGACCTATGATTTGATCATGTAGTTGTTAGGAATAATAGTCCACAAGACAACTGAGAGGGGGGGGGGTGATTAAGTTGTAATATAGATTATTAAACTTTAAACTTTATAAACCAAATCTACAAATGTAAATGATAACACTGTAAATGCCAACACCATAATATAATATTTTTTTTCAAGGAAACCCTATTAAAGGTAAAACTCCGATGGGAATTAACACCCACAACTAATGTACTAAGAGTATAGTAACCCTATTAAAATATTTATCCCTGTTAGGAGCTTGTTACAACATTACAGTACATAGTCCCTGTTAGGAGAAAGAACCTATTAGGAGTCAAAATAAATAGTAGGCTCACTTCCTAGGCACACTACCCAAAGAAGGATAAAGCCACCCTCAAGGATTCACAATCTGAATAAGTGCATATATAAAAAATACACATTCTAGTGAACTATCTGATAGTAATTGTCTTGCTTGGTCAGTTCCAATGAATTATTCTTCTCATAAAATTTTCTCTACATCCAGCAGTCAAACAAGCCTCGTATCTTTCACTTCTTTTCCCCTTTAATCTCTATCACACCTTTTTTTTCTATTAAGATAGTTTAATAATTTTTACAAGTATGGAGCAGAGTCTGAGTATCAACATCATTTTTCAGTATCAACATCATTTTTCACACCCCCTTTACATATACAATTACAAAATTAGGGGGGTGATATTCCTTAATTATATATAATGCAGCTGAAATTAAACCATAAGTCTACACAAGATATGACTAGTTACATATCGATCAAAAAAGAAGGATCTTAGAGTGTTGCTGTAGTCTAATCCCAGCCATCGGTGTGACTGTCTTTATCAGTTTGGACCTCTGGATTCTCCACAAATGCCTGTTCTTCCTCCTGCCTATTCCCTGTAACCTAGCCTGACTGAGTACCCCCCAAATTGGGGTCAATAAGGACCTCCCTCTGAAAACCACTATTGATCTGCCATCCACTGATCCTATTGTTCAAATCCTCCACTTCTGTGGGATCTAGGAAACTTTTGTATTCTGAAATGTAGTTTGTATCTTGCACTTGGTCTTTGTTGATCAGCAAGTAGCCTTCTTGAACTAACCTCATAAATTCACTCCTCGTTATGTATTGCACTAAGGAAACCTGTGTCGTGATATTGAAATGTGTGAGTTTAAAGTTAAACTCAGTAAGTTTCCTCCTTTCAGCTTGAAAAAATTCTCTATTCCTGTCCTTCCGAAGAGTCCATAACACCTCAATTGTTAGAGAAAACCAAAAATTATTGAGCTTAGAATCAAATCTTTCCACATAACCAATGAGGATTTCAGCCCAAGAAATACCAGACATGCAATTCTAGAGCCACGGGGAGCCAAGAAATATAGACCAAATCTTACGTACATAGATACACTCAAAAAATAAATGCTCAAAAGACTCAACAACATTACATAAACTACAAGAAACATGAGCAAGACCAATAGAAGAAAGCACCTTCCCAGCAACCAATTTCTTAATCAAAAGCAACCACTTAAAAAAATTTTTTTTTGGTTCTGCTTTACCTTTCCAAAAGTAATCAAAAAAGAAAGTCCAATTAGAAAATGGATTAATCTGGCCCCAACACTGGGACACTCAAGAAATAAGAGAGGACTCATTCTTCATACAGTGGTACAAATTCTTAGTGCTAGTATCTATCAACAAACTGCCATCAGTCCATTTAACTTTATTAAGGAAAGCTTCTGAATCAATAATCTCTCTAGTGTTATTATTATGGGTTTCTTTCTTAATAAGTGTATAAGTCTTCTTCTGAGAGTCAGGGATGCTAAATTGAGCTTTAATATCCTCCCACTCACCTAACTGCCCACCATCCAAGATGTCTTTAATCAGAGAGATCCCCTTCAGATTCCATACCTTTGCAGAACAACTCTGAGTTAGAGCCAAGGGTTTGCCATTGCAGTAAAGCCCCCACCAAATAGATCTATCCTTAACAAGAAAGTAAGGAGGGCCTCCTGCTGCCCCCCTCTCCAGAGTGAACTACCTCACCTAGACCACACCTTCCAAAAGACCTGAAAAATCTTAGACCCAAACAATCTCATACTAAACTCTCCAAATACTATATCAAAAACTGGCACATCTTTCCACTGCTTCCCTTTTTTGATAACCGACTTGACAATATTATTTCTAATGAGGGTTTTCCATGGTTCGTTACCCCAGAGGGCTTTCAACACCCATTTGGATGCAAGAGCAGAACCATGTGTCTTAAGGTCTTTCAACCCCAACCCACCTTGACTCTTCTCTTAACAGCACCAGGCCCATTTCACACAGTGTCTTTTCTTATTACCCTTCCCATCTGACCATAGGAAGGCTCGGAGGATCCTCTCAATCATATTCACTTGAGAACTTAGAAACAGCCAAGCCAAAGCATAATAAATGTGGTGAGCTGAAAGAACTTTTTGTACAACTTGGAACCTTCCTGTAATGGATAAGGAGTGTGTCTTCCATTTGATATGTTTCTTACTAATTTTGTCATAT
This sequence comes from Thuja plicata, assembly GCA_018584345.1. Taxonomy (NCBI): domain Eukaryota; kingdom Viridiplantae; phylum Streptophyta; class Pinopsida; order Cupressales; family Cupressaceae; genus Thuja; species Thuja plicata. Next base: position 2,925,428 of record MU226793.1, read on the forward strand.
ATCCAATCCCACATGTTATTTAGATTGGGTTCTACTGAGAAGGGAATACCAAGGTATTTGACAATCTAGTTTGGCCCTGCCCATTGTCATCCCTTACATGCTAGGCAGTCTGGTGGCTCTTGAGACCAGCCCAACACAGTGGATTTGGATGGAGAAATTTTGGAACTTGATGCTTGACAAAAAATATTTAACCTCTTAATGGCATTATCAAAATTGACTTCTGTGATACCAAGGAAAAGAGATGTGTCATCTGCAAACTGAACATTAAGCAATTCTTCCTCATTAGGAAGAGAGATCCATTTTAAGGGAGGCCCTATCTCTGGAGCCCTTAAAGTATAAAACAAGGCATCTGCAACAATTACATACAGTAGAGGGGCAATAGGACATCTCTTCCTTATAGACCTTTGAAGCATAATAGGGTTGGACAAGGTGCCATTAACATTGATGACTGTAGTAGCTTCCTTAAATAAAATGCTTATCCATTTGCAATAGAGATCTGGAAATCCGAATTCTTTCAGCATACCTAGAACAAATCCCCATTCTATCCTGTCATAGGCCTTTTCAAAATCTAACAAAATCATAGCCACCTCCTGCCCATCTACCTTAGCCCAATGCATGGCCTCCCAGCTAGTAATTAGATTCTCTAGAATGTATCTCCCTTGAATAAAACTTGTTTGTGTCTATGAGATGAATTTATTCAAAAGAGGGGTAATCCTTCTAGCAAGAGCTTTGGCTAAAATTTTATAGGATAGGTTCAACAATGTGATCGACCTCCAATTCTTAACAAGAGATCTATCACCTATTTTTGGAAGGAGTTTAACAACTCCTTTGTTGATAGACCCTCCTAGAGATCCTTTTATGAAAGCTTCTTCATACACATATAGGAGTTCAGCACATATCCATCTTTTTTTCTTCTTGTAAAATTCAGCCAGGAGACCATCCATCCCTAGGGATTTCCCATTTGAGAAAGAATCAATGGTTGCAAAAATTTCTTCCACAGAGAGCACCTTACTGAGATTGTTCTGTTCTGCTAGTGAGAGTTTTTGAGGGATGAGATTCAGGCACTCATTCATTGCTAATTGGATTTCAACTGACACCTCTGAGGAAAATAAATCACTATAGAACCTGTAAAATGCATTCTGAATATCCTCTGGTTCACTAGTATGTCTTCCCTCCAACTGGATTTCATTAATCATTTCTCTTTTATGTTTAGCCCTTATAATATTGAAAAAATACTCAGTCCCCTTATCCCCCTCATTAATCCAATTCACCCTGGCTCTAATTTTCTTCCCTTGAATATTATACCTCTGAATGATACTCAAATTGTGTTTGGTGTTAGCCAGCTGGGTTTCCAGTACCTCATTATTCCCTCTATCCTGCAAATCTTTTTCAATAGTGTTCAGCCTATTCTGCGAGAATGATTCTTCTTTATTCCTATCCATTGCCAATTTTTTTCCAATTACTTGAAAAATATTTTTCCAAGTATCCACCTTCAGATCCCAAAGGTTGATAGCTCCTAAGAGTGGGTTACCAATTCTAGTAAGTTTTGAGACCATAAGAATAGCCTCTAAGTTATCAAGGTCTTCAAGGAGCGAGGTGTTGAGTTTGAAGGGGCTATCCTTCTTATGCAATTCATTCAAACTCCTATCATTCTCAATCCTACAACAAGTATGAATAGGGGAATGATCTGAAAGTGAGGTAGGGAAGACTTGGACAGGAGCATGATTACTCTCTGGGATGAAGGATACCGATGACACATCTCCATAGACCATGTCCAATCTACAGTAGACTCTTTTCTTACCTTTTTGATTATTTCACAAAGTGAACCATATATTAGGAAACTTACCATACATATGTTCTATAGGATCCAGAAGATTAAACTTCCTTTTGAACTTGTGCCAAAAGAAAAGCTCATTGCCTTTCCAAGACTGAGCCAGCCCTCCTGATTTATCTTCTCTGTGCTCCACCATGTTGAAGTCTCCGACAAACACCCAAGGAACTCTAGGAAGATGAGAATAACACCACTCCCATAATTCTTCTCTTTCTCTATAGCTATTTGGGCCATACACATTAAAAATACCAAACATTGTCTCCCCCTCTTTCATTGTCACCCATATTGCTCTCTGACAAGTTGAGAACCCATGATTCACAATAAGACTCTCCCATTTTGGATTAATTAAGATGTCAAATCCTCCTTTTCCTCTCTCATGGTTTGAGTGAAATCCGATAGCTTTGTCCCAAAGGAACTTCAAAATGCAGTGAGCTTGAAAATGTACCACCTTGATTTCTTGCAAACAAATAAAATCTTTTGACTTCAAATTTTTACACCATCTTCTAACTAAGTACTTCCTATCTGGCATTTCTAACCCCCATACATTCCAACTGTGAATGTGCAGCATCATAATAACTTGGGGGGGGGGGGGGGGGGGTTGNGGGGGGGGTTTAGTGTTCTTACACAACTTGTTGAAACAATCTGGCAAATTCTTACTCCTTCTACCCCCACTGGATAGAGAGTTCCTTTCCGCAGTCTTCCTCTTTTTCCTGAGAACTTCTGTAAATTGACCCTCCTGATTAGAGGCAACCATAACAAGGGAATCTAGTGAGGTAGTTGAAACTAAAGACGGGGGGAAAAATTTCCCATTATCTTGTTGCAGCTTACTGGCTCTTTCATTAATAGTCAAAATAGCTAACTGTTGAGCATTCAATGTAGGCAGCTTATTCCTGCCAGCAGGGAGCTCTATAGAATGACCTCTAGGCTAATGGGCAGTTTTGGAGTGGGGATATATATACCCTCTTACAATAATTCATTAGGTCATCCAATTAAGCTTTCCTAATATACAAATAATCAATCAAGCCATCCAATCAAGGCTTTACAATACACAAACAATTATATAAACCCTTGCTAAGATACAAATGGTACCTATAACAATAAAACATCAAATATAATCCATCACTTATACTTCCAGATATGCTATCTACACTCACAATTCATTTTACACGCTACATGTCTGAAGTCAGCCACCAAATAGGTCTTCTTCAGAATACACACCATAGGTGATGTCACCAGTTACCAAACAACAATCAAGATCAACCCATTATTCCAATATATGTTGAATGTCCACCAGTAAGCTCGTGTTACCTGAAATATATATGCCAGAAAGATATACCCAAAACATAGAGACCTTCTCTGTTTAGTATCATAGTTATAGTCCAGAAATGAGTCATCACCAAATCAAGTGTAACATCCGTAATATGAAACATAAAGACAAGCAACCTTAGGAATCATCTATACAGTGTTTTGAATCATCCGTACAATGTCTATACACTTCTATCAGTCAAGTAACTAGTCTGTCTTCTCCATAGAAACATATGTTGACATCAGTGGCAAAACATGAATATCAACAGTATGATCAGTACCCAAAAATGATATCATCCAACAATCTCCCCCTTTGGCATTGATGGAAGGATATGGGAAAATCCATATGTATCAACCCAAAATTACTCTCTCTCAATACAATATTCTCAATATCCTCAACACAAATCTCTCAAAATAGTAGGTATTTTCACATAGATTCCTTCCCCCTTTAGAAGCAATGGCATATGGGGGCATAACTCATCTATAGTCTTCTGTAAGGTGTAGGTTTTTCAAATCTTCATGTCTATCAACCAGGTGCAAGATCACCCAAATGTACTCCATAGTATTCTCTCGTGATCACTCCCCCTGAGGAGTAGATCCATACATCAAGTCCAGAGAATGATATAGCTCTAAGATCCATTGTACTGATGCATATCTGCATCAATTAATTAAAACTGGGAGGGGCCATCACCCCAAGCATGCTTCTGAGATATTCAAAAGCATCTTTTGGCAAAGGTTTAGTAAATATATCTATTATTTGTTCCTTTGTGCTAATGTACTCTAGTTTAATCTCTTTATCTGCTACCTTCTCCCTCAAGAAATGATACTTAATATAGATATGTTTAGTCTTTGAATGCATTATAGGATTCTTTGACCTATTCACTATGCTAGTGTTATCACAATGGATAACCACTAGTTCTTTAAAAATTATTCCAATGTCCTTTAGCATTTGTTTCATGCAAACAACTTGTGTACAGTTTATTGCAGTAGCAACATATTCTGACTCAACAGTAGATTGAGCAATAGAGTTCTGCTTCTTGCTCAACCAAGAAACTGGTCTTTTCCCAACAGAAAATGCACCACCAATTGTTCTCTTTCTGTCATCCACATTACCTTCCCAATCAGCATTAGTATAAGCCTGCAAAGTAAAATCTTCTATTTTTTCATACCGTAATCCATATTCTATTGTCCCTTTCAAATATCTGAAATTTTTATTTTTTTAAAAGCAAAAATGGGCAAGCCACTGAATATATTATTATTAATATTTAAAAATTGATTCAAAATCTCATCTGGGAAAGAATCAGCAAGAAAACCTGAAATCATTGCTCAGTACAAAATTTGATCCAAAGTATTTTCAAGAAGCATGACATATTCAAAAAATCAAACTACATTTATATGAGATATACATTAACTATATTACCCTGACCATGGTATTTTCCACATGGGAACAAAAGTTTCAGACATAACCAATTAATACAATACAATTTTTTTTGCCCAAATGTCTTCTTTCAGCTTACAAACTATCACCCATTATTGTCAATCTAAAAATTCTGTTTACAACAGCAAAATGTGTCTCTTTAGGATCTACCTAAAATCTAGCCACAATTTCAACTGCATTGGTAATATCAAGTCTAGTGTGAGTTAAGTATTATAGACCTCCAATCATCAATCTGTACTTTTTCTGAACAACACTTTGAGTCTCATTACTATTATTGAGTTTGTGTCGAGTCACCATAGGTGTCCCAACAGGTTTACAATCTGTTACGGATTTTTCTTGTATGAATCACAGTGCTTGATATAACTACTTGAACACCATACCCTTTAATACTGATTCAGGGACAAGGAAAGCCTAATTGCTAAGGACTGGATAAGGTCCTTCTTCATTTTTGAGCTCCACATATGCTCAGGCAGGTTTTACCTTTTATGATAACTGTTTATACAGTATGTTATAATGTGGACACTGATTTGCTATGTATCTCTTATGAAACCAACTGATAAATTACCTTGCAACTGACCAAGCATAATCAAATACAAGATATAACCATATAAACCATGATCCTTAATATAGCAAAACCAATGATACAAGGATTTTCATCCTTCTTCCTTTTCTTGTAGGAGGGATAACCTAAATGATTCTCTCTTCAAGGAATCAATAACATGGACAGTGTCCTGCTGACAGAGGTCCTTAAACAAGTTCAGCTTATAAGTTCTTAGTAACAAGTGTATTTAAATTTGATTTTGATATTGGAGGAGGAACATATTGCAAACTATACCTCAAACCAGTGCCTATCCCTTGGGCAAAGAGTCAATTAAAACATGAATCCACAGAGATAAAATAACAGAGATACTGTAGAGTGCCTTACAAACTACATGTGGCTGAGATAGAGTGCCTTACAAACTATCCT